>JAODUD010000134.1:2293266-2307940 GCA_026784285.1 Stomatorhinus walkeri
CTGGTACAGTCCCTCTCTGTCATGTTCTCCCTCTGCTCTGTACACTGGTACAGTCCCTCTCTGTCATGTTCTCCCTCTGCTCTGTACACAGGTACAGTCCCTCTCTGTCATGTTCTCCCTCTGCTCTGTACTCTGGTACAGTCCTTCTCTGTCATGTTCTCCCTCTGCTCTGTACTCTGGTACAGTCCTTCTCTGTCATGTTCTCCCTCTGCTCTGTACACTGGTACAGTCCCTCTCTGTCATGTTCTCCCTCTGCTCTGTACTCTGGTACAGTCTCTCTCTGTCATGTTCTCCCTCTGCTCTATACACTGGTACAGTCCCTCTCTGTCATGTTCTCCCTCTGCTCTGTACACTGGTACAGTCCCTCTCGGTATTGTTCTCCCAATACTGTACTTTAGCATGCTCCCTCTCTAGGTCCAGTTGTCTCCAGTGACCCTGGTGAACCTAACTACTCTGCACCTGATATCCACCACAGAAAACTTTCTATTGGGTTTTTGAACCTTACATCTGCTCCCTACACAGCCTCCTGAGAATCCAGCATTGCACACATATCTAACAGAGGGATTGAACAGAGCAGAGCATTGACAGAGACTTGGCTGTTGTCAGATAATGCATAAATATCGAAAGGTTGCCAAAGAAGCTAAGGGCCAGTTTAGGGCACTTGTGGGAGAGAAGGGCCCAGTCAAAGACCCTGAGTGAAGGGAGACAGATCCAAAGTAAATACCTCAAAGATCGGCAAGAGCAAGGCATCTGTAGGACACGGGAGTGTGAGATCAGAGGCATCTTTTAACTTTAGATGTAAAAAGAGCGCACTGCAAAACTCACACCAATCTCCCTCATGAGCAAAACAAACCAACCTACAACTTTATATGAAATAAAATGCTTTATTAGCATTTCTAAATTATCATAATTAGTATAATGAACAAGATGCATTTTTGTAGTAGGACAAATACCTCTTGCTTTGTAGAATATATTAATATACTCTGATTTATATACTGAAATAAAGCATTATGATTTAAACAGATGCGGACAAGATTAAGAGACCGTCAGTCATCACACAGGTTGTAAATCACATAATAGATTCCTGAGGCAGAACTGAAGGCTCTCTGACCCGTATTGAGCACTACTGCACACGGCTTGAGTTTCAGAGGGTTTGGTGCACAAAAAAAAAAATCAAGAAGTGGTGACAGACGTGAACATTCACAGGGGTTACATGTCATAGACGCTCTTATTTTCACTTAGTGCTCAAGCTATTACAGTCAGTTGGGGGGTGTCAATTTCTGTATTTAACTGTACATAATACACACACTACTTAGATATACAAAGCTAATAATACTGTTGATTACACGAGAATATTTTGTGAAGAGACACTGAAATTGACAGCTGTCAACATTTGAACTTGGTTAAATTTGAATCCTCTTTAAAAAAATTCAAAATTGCTATATTTCAAATCAGAAGAAAATGCATATCTGACATAAACGGGAGCAGAGAACCACATTTTCTTTTCCCATTAAAAAAAAAAAAAAAAACTTCAAATTCACAGACAATTGCAATCATTACCAGAGCACATTTTTTAAATTATTGCATTTTATATCATCAAGCATGCAATGACAGTAGTACAAAACTAGAGCTGAAATACAAACCAGAAGCACAACTGCAGAACTGTTCAATTTACCAAAGTATAGCACAGCAAAATGATCAATACATTAAATAATATAGTAATGCAATGATATGTCAGCCTACAATGCAAAAATAACGGTTTATTTCATTATACTACAATTTTTTTTTAAATCAGATCATTGAAGTACAGGACATAAATATAGCCTACAGTAAAATGGTGTAATACTTTGATTAAAGCAAGCAGACATATTGTGCAAACAGTATCAACTGAGAAAACGGAATGAGGATCAGAGAAAGGAAGTGGCCATGAAGTGTGTTTGCATGGGCACATATGTGCATAAAACCTAAACAATGGTTACAACAGCGCTTGTTTTTATGGTAGGTCTGTCTACAGATACCGGTAGATTGCATACATTTCTCTGGTTAGTCATAATCACACCAACTCTGAGATACCACAAAGGTCACATTACAACACCATACATTTCAATTCACTGAACCCATTAATGCCTTTTCCAATGAGCTCCGATCGTGCGGTAGTGACCTTTTACTAGCTCTGCTCACCCACACTTTTGTAGCATTAGATTCTCAAACCTTTTTCAGACACCAAGATGGTGTTAGAAAACTAAACAATCAACGACTGACTGAAACTGTTCCCTCACTAACTGGCCAGTATGGCCATATAAAGCCAGCACAGCTCATTTCTGGAGCTACATCTACCAGAAGGTCTTCCTTCCATAAACCCAAATCCCTCTGAAGAGATGGGTAAAGCCCTCCTTCTCTGCCCACTTAGTGTCTGAACCTGTAGGAGATGGGCAGCAGCAGATGGTTCTTCTTTAACTCCTGGACCTTCATCCGCGTCTTCTCATCCAGGGAGACGTAGCAGCGCCGAGCATAGTCCAAAAGCTTCTCCTTAGACGGGTCAAACTCCCCAACCTCCGCCACCTTCTCGGGGGCCACCAACAGCAGCTCTGCTATGGGTGTCGTAGAGGCAACCGTGTTGCGGTCCACTCCATGGATTTGGAACGCCTTAGACATGTTCTTTAACCGCTGGTACGTCATTAGGATCTTTTTGTACCGGAAAAGCACGCCGGCCGCATCTTTAACTGCAACATGGTGGGAGGTAAGTAGAAAACACCAGGATTCATCGAGTTCTCTGACAAACAAGCATCCCAGCTGACACTGAGGAATTTGCTGCTATGGTAAATTCACACTTTGGGGCTACTGCATCACATTCTTTAGTTCTCAGACTTAAAAACTCAAGGATTTAGTTTAGCAAATGCCCTACACGGGTACATCCTGCAGATTACACTAAAGTGGGCTTGACACCCAGTCAGCCTGTCACTTGTGCAACTTAAGAGGACCGCAGCTACCAACCCATAAAGTCTGATAGATGAGAAAGTGCCAGTGAAGGAGTGGCTGAGAATGAGAATTAAGAGCGCAGTCCAAGTCGCTGACATCACACAGCCAAACTCTCACCTCTCTGCCTCTCCTTCGCTCGGGCAATTCTGCAGTTTCGCCGCCTCATCACGCCCGGAGGTCCACTGCTGGATCCTGATCCCAGGCTGTTCAAAGTCACAGCCCCCGTCATTGCACCACTCCCAGCCATCGAGCTCTCTTCCTCAAAGTAACCACCTTGGTCAAAGAGGTCTTCCTCTCCAACTGCCATCAGGGAAAATAAAAGCACAAAATAAAAGGAATACACTCCCCATAACAAACACCTTGATGCTCCAAAACACAGACTAGCTTCCCACCACCTCACCCGGTGTCCTGTCCATCTTTTCGTTGTTGCTCCCAGCTTGTCCTTGAATCGGCATGTTTGGGAGCGTCGGAGAAAACATGTGTCCCATTTGATTGCCGGTCTGGCTGGAATTAACCTGAGCACTGCCGGATGGGCCTGAAGATGCTGGCTTGCGGGAATATAGTCGACGGGGTGTAAAGTGGTGCTCTATGGGACAGACACAATAACGTTCAATCTTAAAAAGGAAACTGATTACAAATTAACAGAGACGGTCTGAAAATGAAGGCTCACCCCTTTCATTAGCTCTCCTCCTTCCCCATGAGAACATTCTTGATTCATAGCCTTAGACGAAATAAAAAAAGACCTTTTATGTTGAAAAATTTCATGCATCTGTTTTTTAAACAGAAAAGCACAAGCGCATTTTAGGCTACACTAAGCAACCATCTTAAAAACATACACATGTACTTCCATGGATTAATATTTTTTTTACTTTTTTTGGCCAAGCTGTGTACAAAACTATGTTGCAGAATAGTGTACAAGAATAATAACCTATACTGTAGGGTGTGAAATGTCAGGGACCTCACAGTTAGTGGGTATTCTGGTTTCAATCACAGCAAAGCTCTTTACTATAATTAAAACAATTTAAAATTACATCCACGTGTGTTTCCTTTGGGGGTGATGAGGTAACACAGTGGTTGGCACCATCACTTCCCAGCTGTGGGACCTGGGTTTGAGCTCCATGTCCTCAAAACCATGCTAAGGTGGACTGAAGTTACCAGACTGCCCATAGGCGTGCATGTGTGAGTGAACGATGCTCCTATGAAGGCTATGATGGGTTGGCACCCCATCCTGGGTGATTCCCTGCCAGGCGCCCACAGCTGCCAAGACAGGCTCCTAACTCCCATGACCCGGAATTGGATGAATGCGTTTTCGCTTAAACTGATATGATCGATAATGAACTGGGAAAAGGAAAGGAATCGGTATGAGTTTTCATCTTAAATGCAATTTCCTCTTGTGTCACAGGCCTCCCGCGGTACCGTTTCTCTCCTGGCTCTTCGTGGAGAAGATGAAGCGGTCCAGCTGGCAGCGGAGGAAGTCGCGCTCCTCTTCCAGGTCCTCGATGCGCTTCTGCAGCCATGAGTTCTTCTCCAGGGAGATCTGCAGCTGAGTGCGCAAGTTGGTGATCAGGAGGTAGGAGGATCCTGATGGGGGGAGCCCTGGTGACGATGACCCTGACAGAAAGGGGGCAGAAACATGCAGGGAAGGAACTTATACATAAACTCCAGCATTTTAGTTGTGTGTGGAATTTCACTGAAAATAATACCACTCAGTAAACGAGAAATAATTATGCAATAAAACACTTTTTTTTGGAACACAAGTACAAAGTTGACAGAGCTTTTAATCAGCCCTGGAACAGAAGTTTATAGTAAAATAATGTGACATTTTAAAATACCACTGTGACTTTCTGCATTTGTATTATTTTTCCACTAATAGCTAAGCCTTTCATAATTCCTAGAAACAAATTTGTTCATAGATTATCGCGGTTTGTGGACATTTTGAACTCATTTGCCCTCAGCCTGAATTAAAAATCCCTTCTTTATGTAAACTAACCAATGCTGGCACAAGCAAAGCTAGCCCCATTTTTGACCATGTGGCATTTTTTGTTTAATGAATCATACACATTTCCACAGTGTTAACTTGCATGTTATTAACCTAGCATTTCATCATCATCACCATCTAAGCATCTGAAATGCAATTTGTGATAAACAGAGTAAGTCTCATTTGCACCTCATTTACTTTTTAGTGTAAGGTTATGTTTATTCTTGACCGTTAAATTAAGGTTATAATAAATAATGTTTAGATTTTACAGTTGTTTACCAAATTTCAGAAACAATCTCACCTTCAAAGCTTTGTTCATTCTGCCTAAAAAAGCCAGACTGTTCAAAGGTGTTGACCTCGAAGGGAATGGAGATTTCATAACCGTCCTCATTCTTTAAAGCTGAGGAGACAGAGAGAAATGGAAAAGAAAAAAAAAGTGATTAAGGGTGCACTGATGCATCGCGACAAACGTAAATGTGGTAAAACACCATATGGCAAATTGTCAGAATGACATGTACGGGATGGTCACTCTACATTGACATACGGGTAACTACACGCCTGCATAGGGGTTCATGACAATTCATCAGGACGAACTAAAGCATAACTTACCGTGTATGTGGAGCGACCCCGTTTCCTCCCCTTTCACGCTTCCGGTTTCCTGCCTCTCGCGAGCCCCCTGTTTTGCCAAAATTTGACATATTAGCCAAAGGGGTTATGCAGGATACAGAGACCAAATATGTCTTTCTCTTAACATTTATAATAAAATAATCATATTTTTATTGCATTTCAAAGAAATGTGCAGTCTCCCTAATTTTCTATTTTTGTTTGCTACAACAATCATTAATAACTGGGGGTGCAATTAATTAGTGAACTGCAGATCTAATTCTCTTTACATCAGTTCTCAGGTGGCTCGTCAGAGCTAGTCGTCAATACCACCTTGCTATGTTATGCCCAAACAGCGACATTTGTTTCATATCTATGTCATACAGGTGGAGAAAGCAGACCCCTAAAACATAAATCCAAGCATTACCCGGGTCACCTAACTTAGTTCCCCTACCCAATTCTCCAGATAACTATCCAACTAGCTAGTCCCTCATCTCTTCGTTACATCTATACCTGTGTTTTTTCTAACACTGACGATAAATTAACAAAAACAAACCATTTCTTCCTGCATTATTTTTTTCTTTCTCGCGCATTAGCTAACACTGTTCCTGTTTTTCGCCAGATACCCGTTTGTATTTTTTACCCTCACATTGTAGCTAACAGTTAATACGCTTTTATCACGATGCTGGGTTTTCCCGTGGCGGAGATTCACTTCCGGTCACGCATGTCGCGATAAGAGAGCGTTCATAATGGTTAAGAATTGTTAAAAACGAACAAAGCACTGTAAGGGATCGTCAAGAAATTACACAAACCACGCCGATATCCTGTAATTAACGTCCACGTTTGTGAAAAATTCTAAATTAATGTGCAAAATGTTGCATAATTGTCGCTTTCTAAACACCATAAAGAACCCAAATTGCTCCAGGAGGACAGCCCTATTTCTGAAAGCTATGCCAATAGAGTAACTATATAACGTTGATTTGGCGGCATACTTAATTTACTTTTCTAGTAAATATCGTTGTTTACCTCGGTAATGTAAATAATTATTTACATCGGAATTTAACCTCTGGTGATTATTGCATAATGATTAAACAAGACTGAGCCAATCAATACCAAGACAGGTGAATGATCGGTGTCAGGTAACTCGCCTCGTCTGGAAGAGACGAAGGTGGACCCGGAAGCAAGCCAGCGGATCTTGGGAAGTCTGTACTTTTTCCAGTAAAAACCCAAACAACAATATAAAGAGCTGCGGAGAAGTGTGCGGGAAATCACTCTTTGAGAGGTGAGATTAAATGGTGCATAAAATTTACAGTATACACAGGGACTCTATAGATTGTGTATAGTATGTAAAAATCAGCGACGGGTGAGTTTTGGTAAACGAAAAATGACTATTCTAGGGTGGAGTCCTTTGTATAAACAAAATTCAGGGATCATTATATCAGAAGTTAAAACAAGTAAATTACCGTAGCAGTATTCATAGATGGAAGGTTACATTGACCGTCAGAGGGGAATTCCACTTAAAAAATTGAAAAAGGTGTTATTTCATGTACACCTAAGAGTAAACACGTAAGAGTAGCGCGTTTATTGCAAAGGACTGCCAGAAATATTCCATATCCGGCTTGGTATTAACACCCACGTTATAATGTGTAGGCTATATTAAATGAATGAGTAAATTAAATTGTGATTTAATATTACGTGTTTAATATTACGTCTTAGTTGCTGGTATTAGTAAATTACAGATCTCAATTGGTCATAGTGTTGCAACTACCAGACTAGCTATTTATCGTAGTATATTGATTATAAATATCGTCACTGACAAACCCACTACATCCTTTAGGTGACCATGTTGCCGCGCTATGAAGGCCTGTCACACTGCAAACTAGCACTTGTGTTTGCTGTGCTGATGGACTTGCTAGGTGTCACAGCCCTTCTGGTGGGAGTGTTTGCTCCTCTGGAAATTAAGGGCAGGGATTTTGGAGACTTCCTAGTATACTCGGGGGCACTGCTGGTTCTGATGTCCCTGGGGGGTTGGGTCATGTGGTACAGCGGCAACATCGAGGGCTTGACATCGCGTAAGGAGCTGGGATACATTGGAACCGCAGTGGACCAGCTGGCACGGACTCTCAGTCGGAAGATGACAAGACGGATTCACAGTGGCCCCTAGGACTCTTGGATCTTGGAGGGAGGTGGTCAGTCTAAACCAAGGCTCCCCAGCTACTTTTCCCACAGATATCCAAGCTCCACTGAAAACTGGTGCCTGGAAAAATAGCCAATCCCTGATCTAAGCAACAATGGAAAACCATTTTTAAGCAATCAAAATAATTACATAGCCTTTTCATTCCGTTTGCTATGAAACAGTTTGTCTCTCATTTCATAATAATTCTTTGACGTAAGATTTTAACAGACTATGTGAAACATTGAGAAATTTGTATTTCTTATTTTGGTTTGTAATGGTTTTTTGAAAAGTACATTTTAATGGTGGTGTTTGTATAATTGAAAATATTAATTACTGTGAAATCTCTCAAATGAGAATATAGCACCCTGTGCTTCTCCTGCTGTACAAACTCACATGGTTGCATTGTACTGTATTTCCCCTTATCTTTTTCAGACTGTTACAAAGTCTGAGTTTCACAGCTGCCACAACCAACTTACAAGCCTACAAGCCAACTGTTGTCATTGGTTATGAATGTTGTTTAAGTATATGGGATGTAGATGTCACTAATAGTATTTTCTTGTAATATTTAAGAAAAATACATTTCCAGTTTTACATATAGAACTTTATGTACATCCTTTTTATATTCTTTCAATGTATAGTTTGTTTTAAAAATGGAATGTTTTTGTATTAAGTCAATTTCATTACTGATGCCTAGTTCCAGTAATATTGAGACTTAAATTAAAAAAACTGTACAAATTCTGAAAGATTACTGTATTTACAATAGCTGGTTTCAGTTTCATGACTGATTGGATGTTACAATTAGACACAACAGCTCACTGCAGAAGGGTCCAGCTGTAACATTGAAGTCAAACCATTACTCAAAGTTACATAAAACATCTTTGTTCCCACACCTGCTACCAAGAACTTAAATAATTAACTTAAAAGTAATAAAATACTTCAGTAAACAAGACGGAACATTCAGGAAGAGAGGGACTCCCAATAAAGCAATGATGTTAACAATGCAAACCACCAGAGTGTCTGGACACAGCAAAACGAAAGTGCAGAGCAGCTTTGTTCAGCATATACAAGGGGTCACAAGCGATTTACAGTTGGGGGGGGGGAACTGGCATGCCGAATAGACTTGGGCGGTATTACAGCATACCCCAGCATTTAAATCGCGAAGGTAGTATTTTTTAATACAGGCACTCCCCTTTCAAATCTGACACGGAGCTGCAGTAGAGTTGCAGTGGCCATTCCGTTGGTTTAATTTTCATTGTATGGAGAATATGTGAACACTGTGCTTGTTACCTGAAACACAGAAGTTGCAACTTTTTTTACTGATAAACAGAAATCTAAACTGAAATGAACTTAACAGGGAATGTAGCCAACAGCAATTATTTGGAAGTAGGAACAAAAGAATTTGCTTCTGCTGGCCATTTGCTCACAGGACTAATATTTAATATAATTTACAGCAGTTTTGCCCAAAGTCTGATTAACTTAGAAGGATTCGTTTAGGCTCTTGCTGATTCGAGTTTACAGTAGCCTACATGATTTCTTTTTTTTTTTAATCATCATACACCGTATACTGGGGTACAATGTCTAGAATATGTGATGGTATGAAAAAAATATACACCGTCCAAGCCTACTGCTGATTCTCAGTAAAACCATTGATTTTTCCTATGGTTACATTGAGGTAAATGCAGGTAATGATGCCATGTGATCTGTGCCCAAAAAGAAACTACCATGTCACATGAGGTAAAAATTGTATAGGAGCCAGAGACAAATGTCACTTGTAGATCATGTATTACTCCGCATGATAATAATCCAAAATGGAAATTCATGAAGTACTGCACACCAGTGCTCAGACTTCAGGTAGGCACACCTACAGGAGAGCTGGAATACAGCTGCTGTGAGGGATTAACAACAGCAACCATTAGAGTGCGGGGCTTGGAAGCGAGGGGGAGGAGCTCTGCCAGATGATCATGTGACTGCGCTCAGAACGTTGAGGGACAGCTTCAGGCAAGCCATCGCTCCCATCGTCCCCTGAAGGAGAAAAGATGAAACAAATAGAGCCTCACACAGACCAAACAATAAGAAAATAAAGATATTACATGAAGGTAGTTTCCCCATCTTAAATTATCTGCTGAAACCAAAAATCGCGGTTAAAATCCTATATCTACTGTCCATGTTGACAAATGCCAGCTTACCTATGCGGAAATTGATGTAGCCCTCGCCTCCACTCAGAATAAGCCGGGAGGTGGAAACAGAGGATCCGCCAGTGGAGGGCAGGTTTAAGCAGCCTGAGGGAGAAACACAGACCATAAGCCTCAAAGATTTGTGGTCAAAGGCAAAACAGGGAGGAGATGTGGAAAGCATGAGAGGCAGATTGGCACCCCTCCTCTCATAAGATTATTAAAAACACCAAAGTGGAACGAACACACTTAGGGGAAAGAAAACTGACTGACTATCCTGCCACATAACAATTAAATGTTTAAAAGAATACAGAATTCAGTAAAAACTAATTAATCACTATGCTGCCATGAGTGATGAAAAATGGCACTAAAAGTTCATGGTAAGTTTTTAAGCCTAATTAATTATTAATTTATGTCACCTCCAGGCCACCATGGTAGATTGAGTTCTTCCAGAATGTTCCATCTTCCATGACACCGATTTAGACTTGGAACAAAGTGATAAACCCAGTACCTTTAACCATTCACCCTACTATAGGACCAGCTGGACTATGCAGAAATAATCAAACTGGTGAATAAATCAGAAGCACCATTAAATGTTGGATTTCATTACATAACATAACACTGGGACCCCAGAAAAATCTACTCAGAAGGAATAAACTGAAGGAACGACATCAAGGCAGGAGTTGAATTAGGGTAATTCAGCTATAAAATGAACTCGTGTGGAGAGATTGACAGACCTGGGGTAGAGATTATGAATTTAACAGCCTGACGATGTCCATGGTAACACAACTGAGCTCCAGCCAGAGTGCAATATGGGATAGAGGCCTCAGAACCTGAAAGGTGTAGTGACACAGAACAAGATCAACAGGGCAAGTCCTATCACGTTTAAAAATAGAGACATTCCAGCCTGGAATACTCACTGAGCAGCATTGGGATGGAGAAAATGGCGCCACTGCCAGTTCCCACCCATAACCGGCCACAGATGACAGATAGAGACGAGATCTGTAAAGGAGAGAGTGAAAGGAAGGCTGGGCCTGGAATGGAAGATGGCAAGAATCACATTAGACCTGAAAGACTGATGACAGCAGCATAATGCAGCAAGGACACAGTAAGAGCTTTAACCTAGTGTTTTCATTACTAATTGGGCCAAGTCCACTTCTTGCAGGGGTCGACAGCTTGCCCAGTCGAACAGCCGGAGGGTGGTGTCCAGCCGGCATGCGGCCCACACCCCGCACGCCGCCGAGCACAGGAACCGCACCTGCTGCTCATGGTGCTCCGACACGCTGAACGTATGCTGGAAGGTGAAGGGCGGTGAGCAGTGAGGGACGCGCCAGCAGCCGGAAATGCGCGTGACATTGCCGTGAATGCAGTCGGGGCTTCTGCCAGCGCACCACAGCCCTTACCTCCACTTTACGCCCCTCTATAGCAACGACGTGGATCTGGTTCCAGTATCCCACCCATAACCGATCCCCTCGACCCAGGACACAACGGAGGGGCTGCACTGGAGATGATCCCAAGACCAATAGTTCCCGAGACTGCAGATCCCAGTCACCTGTAATTCATACATCTCATTAGGATTCAGACTGTCGATCTTCAGCAAAAGCCCGAGTAAAACGTGCAGTGAAGCCAAGTTCACTCTATAGCTAATAGATGGTTTGGTGGATCTGCATTCGCTTATTCAAGCCCCACAGGGCTGAACTGCAATCTCTGAACGCAATGTGTTATACAACAATGCCCCATCTGTGGGATGTCAAGGATACAGGAGGCTGACTATAAACACCAGAAGAGGCGAGAGCTATTCTAATCCCCTCCGAATAAAGTCATGGAGCTGCATGGTGGAATCCCGGCATGATTAACTGGATCATTTGGCGCGGGTAAAACGAAAGCCATGCATTTTCATTTCAGCACATCACCATGACTGTGAACGACAGAGATTAATACATACCAGAACTGCGACCAAAGAAACAAAGTGACCCATTGGCTAATCCAGCAATCACATGACCCTGAAAATACCTGCAAAAAGGTATAAAGTGACAGGAAGGCTTTACAAACAATATACACACAATAATCGAATGGAAAAACAAAAATGGTCACTCACGTTAGAGAGTGCACTCCTTCAGAAAGAGAGACCGACTGCAGACAGCGCCTCCTAGCTGTGGATGCTGAGTGAACTAAAATGCTATCAAATAAACACACACAAGACAAAAGTATGTAATACAGCAGCCATGCTGCAACAGACTGTTCCAATATATGTTATATCAAACTTATATTAAGGTCAACATCACACCTTCCATCCTGAGTGCCAATCCACACCGTTCCTGAGGAGTCCCCTTCTACACAGTGGAAAACACATACCGGATTAATAATTTATAGTTTTATGAATTGTGTCTGTGGTTGGTTATTATGAAATGCAATTAGAAGTTATCTAAACAATATTATGGTTGATTAAAAGCAACTCTCGATTGCCAAAGCAGGACACGTTCTCTAGTGGTAGCTAAAACCAAAGGAAAATGTGATGTTTTACAAACTTAGAAACTGCTCTTGAACAACAGGCCTAGACCGAGGCCTATAAAAAAAGCTTATTGTATCTTTAGCTAAGTGTTTTAACAGTGTGCCATCGATCTAGACATTTCACATGTTCATGCAGAGCCAACAAGCACCTTAGGTAGCCACCTAAGGTACCAGCTTCTGGGGGGGTGCCATCTTGCCAGTGAATTTCACCGTCTCAGACAGGGGGGGGGATCAGCTATGAAGCTTGCCCTCATTGGCTAGGACCGGTACTGGGCTCATGCACGCAAACTGATAGCACAAGACAGTTCCCACAGTTCCCATTATCTGCACGGCCTGCAGCATGCGAACTGACCAGCGGGGGGCACGGCACAGAGACAGAGTGCAGGGGAGGTGGGCGGTAGGCTGAACTGATCCAGGACAGTGTTGGAGCGTGTGGGGTCGATCACTGTGACATCACTGCTGGAGGCGGGGCCAGAGATGACCCACACCGAACACTACCAGGATGAAAATGAATGGATGGTGAGGCTTGATTGTGGACAGCAGATGTTATGGTGCCAAAGACTCAGATTTTAGTCCGTGGTAATATTACGACAAAATGGGATCATTACCATGAGGTCGCCCGATATCTCGGGCGTGACGGCCGTCGCACACGTCAGCTGCAGGAACAGAATGTAAAGGTCAGACCCGTTTCCAGTGCCACATGGCAATCAGCTGTAACAGGTATTCATCCCTGACTCACAGGCACCTTGGCACTGGCGTCCCTCTGGTCTAACAGTCGCAGCTGCACTAGAACAGGCACATCCTTGGGCTCGGGTGGAGCACCATTGCCAACCTGCGAGTCACAATCATGACGTCAGTGAAATAATTACCACATATAGAAACGCGACACTGAAATGCAACCTTCCAGAAAGAAAGTGCGGCACACAAACCCAAAAGGAAATGAGAACGCTGAAAAGAGAACGCTGAAAGGAGAACATGCGCATCGAGAGAACTTGAGAACTCTGAATCCTCCAGAGAGTTCAAACTTCTAATTTCGTCCATCCACCTCAAAAAGGCTTTACTACCTTTTTAGGATGTAAGTGTTGGAGGTTGATGTCTGGGATTACCTGCGAGCTCGTCTGCGGGACGGGCATACTCCAGCCGTGAATCTGTCGTTTACCCAGAGTGCTCCACACGTGCGAGCGGATGTCTCGGTACAGCTCCTTTCTCCTGACCCGTGGGGACAGGGTGGGGGGCGGGACACTGCTGAGAGATGGGGGCAGGAGACACAGCGTGAAGACTGCTGCATATGCCTAGAAGCTCAGCCTAACCACACTGACGCCTAGTCTCCTCATCCGCATACAGGACTGCGCCAAAGCCTTAGGCCGTCACAGGAAACGTTTAAAGCTATTTACCTGCGTAGTAAGCATGTCGGCTCAGAAACTTTATATTAGCACATTAATTTGCATGACAGAAAACTAGCAGAAATCTCTTCTGTTCTCCAAATTACTCCTCAAGCATGACTACTACAAAAACTACACTCCATTTCCCAAACCTCTCCTAAGGGGTACCAGTCACGCTATAATATATATATATATATATATATATATTTTTTTTTTTTTTTTACCAGTAACTCATTTAATGTAATTAAGTGGAAAAGATAGTTAATGAGATATTGATTAGCCATACAAAGTGTGTTACTGATCGCATCAAAATACACGAGCAGAGTGGATTCTTGCTACAAATACTGTGGTGACTCTCTCAGGGGTATAGAAATGGCTGAGACAGCCTTAACCCAGCCTTAAGATCATTTAAACATCATTTTCTTTGTCAACCTAAGATTTTTGCACAGCACTGTGTTTGAAATTTGTGTCTTCTGTACATCACATTGAACAAAAGCATCTGCTAAAAGAAGAAAGTAAATGTAAGCTAAAATTAGAATTCACCCTAAGCTAACCACCCAAGCTTGATTTGCTCTGCCTCCGGTGCTCACACCAAAGTGCAGCTGCTCCCCCACAAACCTTCACTTACTCAGTCTGAGTCTGGCTCACGGCCAACTGCTGCCGGTGGCTCTGCAGGGGGGAGGGCCTCTGCTCCGCTGTAATTGAGGGGGGGCCACCCAGCAAGCCAGGGGGAGGCGGGAAGGGGTCCTTGGTCAGGCCAAACAAGCGGTTAAACCTGATGGGGGTAGGGGGGTACAGGGCAGTTAGTAACCTTACAGGACCCATCAGAACTTTCACATATTTCTGGAGGGGGGGGGGGGGGGGGGGCAGACCG
>JAODUD010000134.1:2311218-2326176 GCA_026784285.1 Stomatorhinus walkeri
TGAGCTATTAAGTTCTCCCCAAGCGAGCTTGATGGGCCGAATGGCCTCCTCTCGTTTGTATAATTCTTATGTTCTTAAATTCATTTTGATTTCATTTTGAATTCTTCACCCTGTACTCCCAGATACAAGCACATTGAAGTGCCCTTGGTGCCCTCAGAACATATTAATATCTCAAACTAGAAACATAAAACGCTGTGTGCTGCCTTCCAAGCCACAAACACTGGTTTGAAGCTGGGAAAGCTTCTGACCGGCTCTGCTTCTTTCCAGATCAGGGAGGAGCTTCGCGGGCAAACGGTACCTGGCTTCAGCTTGGCGATCCACCTCCGCCAGCTCCGGCGTGGAGTTGATGATGGCTTCTAAGAAGGACACAGCACCCGCCTCTCCTTCCTCGGGATTGAGGGGCTCAACAAGGCGGCGATCTGGGGGAGTTTCTACTCTCGATTTCATCTGGAGGAGCCCAAGGACAGCAGACGACTGTTGATTTGATTGTCACTCCGAATATTTGTAATAATTTACAGATGTTAGATTTTTTGAGTTACCTGCAAGACTGAAGCTTCGGAAGGCTTTGAATGCCCAAGGGGACTACAAGGAGAATGTAGGGCAGAAAAATAAAAGCAAATTATCAGTAATAACCTGGAAAAAAAGCACAATAAAAATAAAACTCTAACACACATAAAAAATACACACACACACACATATACAAATAAAATAAAAAGATAAAACTAACAGACATAAAAAGCAGGAATACAAGGAAGAAGCGCATTACCTTCTGGGGGAGAGAGAGCCGTCCCCCCTCTCCGAGTCCCTCCTCCTCTCCAAAAGGTCGCGGTAACTGTGCAGCAGCTTAGCAGAGGGAATAAACCACTGGAGGTTAGCGGCTTTTAAAAGCGCTCCTTCTTTAAGAAGAGGGGAAATGGGCAGCTCACCTTATTGTGTGTGTGTTTCAAAGTGCTCAGGTCTCGAGCCAGGATGGATTTCTGCTCCTCCAGGGACACCACTACAATAATGTAAACAATTAAAGCCCGATTCCCATTTGGCTCCCATTTGCACTAATCGTCATGTGGGCACCTTAATTTCCCTCGCTGTTGCCACATCTGTTGTAACAGCTCTGTTTAGTATCTGTGACCACTGACACCATAATGAATCCCTTGTACTTGTGACGTACACAGTGATTAATGGGGACTCTGATTCAGCTTAGGTAACCCCTGTCTGTACAGCGGACATTAAACAAAATGGGCATAGAATAATCACCTAAAAAGTTAAAACTATAAGTGCACTCAAAAATCAAGTCAGAATCCAGTTTACAATAATTACCATAACAAAACAATATATAAGCATCAGGAAAAAGGAAACCCTCACCCCCCCTTTCTGTGGCATGGAATTACCCCACCATGTTTCAACAGTGTTCTTAACAAAAAGGGCCTTGTGGTTGTAATTACACATTTGAAATTTGAATTGGTCCTTTTTACTTAAGAGTCCAAGGACTCAAGCTTTAAGATGGGAACAAAATATGAAGAAAATGGAGTGTGTGTGGGGAGGGGGGGGTGGGAAACAGAGCTCACTAATACAAATGACAGTGTGTGTGACAAAAAAGGCAAGAAAAGCAGCAGAAATGAACAGAGCCCTAAACTCACGCTGGTCGGCCTGCTCTCGCGCTTTTCTCTCCAGCTCTCGCTCCCTCTGCTCTCGCTCCTTCTCCCTGCCCCGCATCGCCCTTCGCTCCTGCTCGAACTGGTCATCCAGCTCCAGGTACCGCTGAAGGAAACGCAAGACAACTTCACGCCACGAAGAGTCAGGCGCCCCATTTCTCATGACGTTCCCTCTGGTGCCCCCTCAACGTGGTGAGCCCGCCCGACCCGTTCGATGTCTAAAAGGAAGGAGCCCGCGCCTCACTTGTCGTACCTCCTGGCTCTCCTTGCGCAGGGCTCTCTCACTCTGAAACCTGTCCAGCAGCTCCTTCCGCTCACCCTTCTCCCTCTCAGCCTCCTCCTCACTCTCCTTCAGCTGGACCCGGCAGCTCGCCAGCCCCTCCAGGACCCACACCAGAATGGGCACCAGGGGCTCCACCGCCTCAGGGCCGTGGGCTTCGATCACGGACTGTAGGCAAGAGTGAGAGGGGTCCACGTGACAGGACGGGAAGGAACAGGATGATGGAGACCGGCGGGTCACGGGGGGACAAAAACAGGCCATGTGAATGCTGACCCCGGCATTGTTCCGGAAAGCCAGAGGGGGCCACACTCACAGCAGCCTTGGGTAGTTTTGCTAATAGCATCAGCTCACCTGCAGCTCAGAGTAGACCTTGCCAGCCTCCTCGCTCACAATCTCAGGGTCCAGCTCCAAGTCGCCAGCAGCACAGAGGATGCTCTCGCTGAACTCCATCCCTAATCCCTACTCAGCTATTTAAATTACTTCCACCTCTAGAAATAAGAGGTTTTCTACTAACAGCGCAACTGGTCCTCCCAGTACGCAAACATTCATAAGTATCTATGGACTATGGATCTACGTCTCTTTACTTGACTTGCATGGTTCCCCAGTTGACAGTGCACTCCTTTCGACAAATTTCTCCATTGCAGTATGCTTACAAAAAGTTCCTGAAATTAAACTTCCTCACAAACTAGCTAATGATGTGTGGGGCAGCGTAGTGGGATTGTGCACCCATTCTGAAAAAGAAGCACACAATCATGTTTACTCTGCATCTGGGACAACTCGCCACACTTCCATTTTTAACCAGTCAGGCTCCTCTCTAACCCGGGAAGGCCAAACTCCCTAATCTGGCATCCCTCCTAACCAGACAAGTTTGCATACGATCTTTCGCAAGTTACCACAGCAGCTAAGAGTAGATTGCATTCCTTGCGCCAGTGTCAGCATACTATTCAGAGTGCCATTTCATTGTAGTGAGAGTTAACCATGGATACAAATGACGGCAGAGTAAATATTTTCTGACGCTTGTCTGATCATTTTGGGCGACTTGAGCAACGAGTTTCATTAATCTTATATAAGAATAAAACTCAATTACATCCGCATCAATTACATGGTATACAGTTTCGTTTCTTGGAAACTCTGTCATCGCTATGTAACAGGAGTTATGAGCTATACTTAGGAAGATCGCATGTAAAAAATAAAACAATTTAGGCAAGTATAAAAACTGCATACAAAGTGTAGATATGCAGCCCTATACTACAGTACGCGAAAGAGACCCCGTCAAAACACAACTGCGCAAACAGGCAGAGGCATGTTTAAATACACAGGTCAAGCACTGACCTTAAGTAATGACGGTGTACCGCACACGATATGAAGACATAATATCAAACACAAGATCACTGACAAAAATAGCACTAAAAACACCTTAATCGACATGTACAACCAAACCAAGCAGTCAGTAAAACAAGAAGCTTCCTCTTCGATTACCTCTCAACTCACCCCTTACAGTCCCAAAACGTGCCGGATATTTTTCGTTAAAAATACTAAACTTCAAATTTTTCTTCCAGGCATAATTATTGTCCTTACTTTTTGAGAGGATATCAATTTCTCAAACAGAGTTTAAAGAAGGAGGGCGTGCGTTCGTATTATGGCTGTGATTGAAAGACGCCAACAACCAATAAAAATCCTACAGATGACCAAGCAAGCCAATCGTATAGAGGGTAGGCGGGACCAAGTAGCTCCTGAATTAACCGAGAAAAAAAGTTTCCCGAAACTTGAATACAGACACGTGACGCGAAGAGGCTCAGCGTGTCATGTGACGTAAATTACCCCAAGCCCAATACCTGTCTGAATTATTGACGTGGCCCTGGTAATTCCACGGGGGATCATGGTGTTGTACCGAAATGATGCGTGGATGGCTAGAAACAGTTAATTTCTATTACAGTCGTTTATATTTATATATGTATATATACCATATTTATTTTTTATTGCATATTTATATTGTAAGCATAAACCAGACACGTTTGCAGAGTTGTTTTGTGATGTAGCAGCTATTATTAATTAACCAATGCTAAAGGTCGAAAAGATGTATGTTTAACTTTACTGTCTTTTATAGCTGGAAAATACTGAACAGATGTTAGACAGAAGAAGTTATAATCAAGAAGAAGAAATCCTTGACAATTCATGCAAACAAACATTCAATATATAATTAAATATAAACAATATTGTGACAACATATAACGTAGGTATTTGTGTTACAGTTTGCAAAAATCAAGTGTATAGTTTTTATGGAACACTAGGGGGCGACAAAGACGCACATACACAGCTCATTTACTCATCGGCAAGATTCTAAATAACGATTACAGTATATAACTGGCGATTATAGTATTCTCAAGACGTGTGTCCCCCGGTATTTGATTTATATTTATTTTGTTTTATTTGTCCTCTATTTTACGAGGAAGGTTCCAGTGAGATACAATATCCCTTCTCCCAGGAAATCCTGGCAAAGATGGCAGCAAATAAGAAAAATAAGATAAATGTTTCATATACATACACACAGAGATTAACACCGAAAATCTCCAAAAATACATTAAATAAAATTAATTTATATGAAAGAATGACACTGTTCTTTAGCTCATATCATTCACCCCCACCAAAAAAACTCGGACAATTGTATTTAAATTATTACGTTGTCGTCCCCCACCCCCATTGGGTCTACTGACACTGAATGGTACTTGGAAGCAAACTATGGTTATAAAAGATCAAAGTACTGTGCTGAATGTCTACGATACTGGTTTTAAAGGCAGTAAGTTAAATGATTGCCATAAGATACAACGTCGTGCATGTTCCATTCTTTAGTTATTACTTACTTGTCAACTTTACAAATTAAATTATTTTATTCCCTCGTACATAAGTTTTGTCTATAAAATGTAACCAAAATAAAATTATATTTTGAAAAGAATGCTAAGATGAACATTAAAGTTAGAGTGAGTTAAAAGTAAAAAGAGTCTGTAATGCCGTTTGATCGTTTCTGTAAGTATTTAAAAGGGAGAAACTATCGCTTAACCCAGAGGTCAGCAACCTGCGGCTCGCGAGCCACAATGCGGCTCTTTGACCACGTGACTGCGGCTCTCCACAGAACAGTAGGCGCGTTCACATTTTCATGTCATAAATTATGATAATGCTTTCGTATATATAAATAATTTATTTATGGGTTAATATTATTTTTCATTTAGATATTTCTTTAGCTTTAAGTGAATTAGGCGGTCCGTCGCGCGCTTCTGTGATGTCTTAACTGTATAATTTACTTCATCAAAGTCATTCTCTACGACGAGATTATGTCTCCGGTCAAATGGTGTGTTTTCAGTTTTCTTCAGTACCTGAGACTGGATGTACGCTTCAACGATTATTGGGATTCCTAATTCTTTCACATGTTTTTGTAGTAAATCGTCACCGCGCCTTCTCATGTCTTCATACAAAATATTATATTTTCTCCAATTTACATATTATAGCCAGCTGAGTTGTGATTATATTTGCACTGCTCGTCAGCACAGCGGTAGTGAAGTGGAGAGTGAAGGGCAGTTGACTAAAGACCCGAACTGAAATGTGTAATATTAGTCACCTTTGCGTTGTTACGCGTCCGAGTGAAATTGGTTTTCTTCATTTTTTGTAAGTACTTGAGCTTTTTTGTCTTAAATGCATATATACCCATATCACATTTAAATATCGTATCTCAAACCACCATCTCTGCCCATTGCGGCTCTTTGTAAATAGTGGGTCAGGAAAAATGGCTCTTTACTTCAAAAAGATTCCCTGGCTTAACCCCTATCACAGGAAACATTTAGTCTTTTTTTTCCTGTTACATTCTTGTTTGATTAAAACCGCTGATTAGAAAAGGGAAGGGAGATATTCATTTTGAAATACAAATAAGACTTAAGTATATTACTTGGGTAAAGCACCGTTTGTTTATCAGAGACATTGTGAATCATGACGTTCAATAATAGCAGTAGCCTGATCATTTATTCTATTTAGTAATAAACAAGTACAAGTTTTTTTTAAAACTTTTTTCTCTTTTTATTATATTTATATATGATATTGCCGTGTAGCGGTCCTCGGACGGGTGAAAGCTTTCTTTACTTGATTGTGTCCTGATCTGGTTCATCGACAGGTTTTTGAACCCGTCTTGGAATGTGCACACAAAGTAAGATGGAGAAAATGCCCGATCTGTATGAATAAACTGTTTGTGTTCAGTGCAGTTTGCAACTAATATGTAAAAAAAAAACAGGACCGTGTTACATTCAATAATAGGGTTAAAAGGCATATGGCATATCTAATCGATTGTAGACTAAAGAAGTGTAGACTATGGCAGGTGTGAAGCAGTGTAAAATTTTATAATGTAGCCTAAACATTTATACAGTAACTGTCTTCACACAACCGGTGTTCCTCTCATCCACCATCACGACTTTTCCCTCGTCATTCCCCCAGTTAATGACTTGTTTCTTTTTATTGCTGTAGCGGTAACCAGCAACTCCCAGCACCATCCCTAAGCCGAGGGCCAGGATCACCAGTCCCAAAGCCAGCAGAGTGGAAACTCCGTGTTTCTCTGCCTTCTGGTCCCAAATGCCGAGCAGGACGACGCTGACACCGATCAGGGTTCCCCAAACGCCGAAGGCCAACAGGCAGGATCCGCAAGTCAGCTCAGCACCCCCCGTCACCACGGTGATGCCTGCCACAGAAACCACACCATCGGGCAAGATCACCGCCTCTGACCGGGTGTCAAATATCACAGTGGAGGGAGGTCGTTCAGGGAGGCTGCAGTTTGACATTGTTTTTCTGTAGGCTGATTGCCCCTTCTCCACTCCTCTAATTAGTTTGTTTCTTCTTAAAGAGTTTTCTTAATAAGTGCCTTGATCTCTTTCTGTTATCGTCGGTGCATCCAGTCCTGTTTCACAAAGAAAGTAATTCATTATACACTTTAAAAACCATCTGTAATCAATAGATTGAGGCACATTGGAGTTGTATGATTTAACCACAGTTCGCCATTTCCATAAATTTAGAAAACTCACCACACATTTGTGTAGACAAAACAAAATTAGTACTACTCTCAGGTGCAGAAGAAATCATTGTAAACGCCAAAGCACTGAGGCACTATTCCTTTGTTATTAAATGCCGTCATTCCTCTGGTATGCCCATTAAATCAAAACCATTTAACAACCCACACATTTTGATCAAAAGAACTGAGTAATATGATTTAGTAAGTTGTGCACTATTAAATAGTTATGTTGTGCTTAATTAATACCTTTATTACTAAAAAGATATCTTTGCTGATTAGTTATTTTAAAATATGTGTAATGTTTATGATTATGACAGCAACATAACAGCAATTTAAAATCCGTCTGTGATTTGATTTTATTCACCCCCTGCTCTCCTGAAGGACATTAAATCAAACGGTGTGGGTGGGCTTTGCGTTATGTCTGCATGGATAGATATTTAGGCTCTGTGTTATTACACCAGTGTCCATTTTCCAAAATAAGTTTTATTTTAGCTGAACAGACAATAATAAATAAATAATATATACTATACAGATAATCTTTCATTAAAGCAGAAATATCTTTGTGAAATATCCTTGTTCCCAAATGAACATGCAGCTGCAGTTATCAGTAATTATATATGTAAAATATATACATTTAAAAAATGTGATTAATTATTTATATAGCTTTTGAAACAATACCTTTATTTTTTCTGTTGATGCTGATATCCAATCCAAGAATGGAGCATTTAAGTGATAAAATCCAGCAGAGAGGAAGAGAATAATTATATTAAATTAAGCTGTAGAAAAAGAATAGCTCAACACACGGATTCTCCTTTTATAAAGCTCTTTACTGAGTGTGAAGGCAAACAGAATGGAAGTTAGGAGCTCCCAGCTCTGGCCTTTATCAGTTGAGTCACAACCTGAGGCAGACAAGCTCTGTTTTTGTTATTCTAGCTATCGTTTGTTTGTTTCTATCACTCAATTCCGTGGGAAAGTCATGTCTGTCATTATGTGTCATTACAACCCATTAACTAGAATTTATCTACGGCCCCTAGACCCTCCGCTCCCTTCCTTCTTTGCCTCCCTCTTTCTCCTCGATTGATATTGGTGCTTTGGCGAGGTCGTATTGTTTATTGTTTCACTAGGAAATGGCACAGCCTGTGGGTGTTTCCACTTAATATTTTTTTCACTGTTTCTTCCATTGCTAATGTTAAATCTGAAAAACAGATCTTAAGATCAATTCACTTTGGCTGTAGCAATTCAGAATCTGGTATACATTTGTTTAAGAACTGTTTTGAAGCACAATATTAAATCTGCCCCCCTGTGGTTCTCTGTCAATCGACGTGCACATGAATGTATCTCGCTTTGTTCTAATCATTCCTTGTTTGTTTTTCTAATCATGTATTGTTTTGTAGAAAGGCAATTTATTTTTGGTTAGTAGTTGGGTAATTACTTAGGTAAACAAAGTGTACTTAGTCATTTATTTTATGCAACTCTGGATATACATAACATGAATGTATGTTGCATTGTGCCATTTGCTAGTTGTATTAACCCAAACAGTATTGCTTTGTTAGCTTGTCTTGGGAGATGAAGAAGCATTTTTCTAGGAATTTTACCCACAATCCCTTGCAGGTGTCATTTCCCATAATGCCGCTGTACAGATGTTTCCATGTGTATTTCTGCTTAGTGTCTCTTCATCAAAATTTTATATGGCACCTTGTGTGGGCAGGTTTCAGCCAGGGTGCTACCTTTCAGTGAACTCTTATATTTAATTTAAAGACACTGCAAAGACTTCAATTAATAATTAATTTTTAATAATTCATTTAATTACAGTCTATTAAATGCACGACGGTGTGTGTTATCTCCTCTCAGACACGTCAGTTGAAAAATTATTTATTAATTTTCTGATCAAGCCTTTTTTGACAATTATTTTTTAATTATATTCAGTATGTGGGGGGGTCACATGATCGTGTGTGTGTGCACAACAAACACACAGTGAGACCTAGAGGTAACCCAATATAAGGTATGTGGAACAAAGACTTTTCGACCGGAAGCCCCGGGATGGCGGCAGCAAGGGTAGCAGTGTAGAAAGAGTGACACACATCACCCTTCCAGCCTTAGCTACCGTCTCCGCCTCTGACGTTAATGTAATGGTCGGCTGTCTGGCCAGGATTTAACATCGTAATCTGCTGAGGTAAGATGCGTGAGATGTTTGCAGGTATGTTTGCTCCGTCGTTTGGTGTCGTTATGCCTGTAATATACTTGGAAGGCCATGCTTTATGAAATGTGAGAGCTGATCAGTTTGGCTGTCACACATTGAGATAAGTAAGTGTGTGTGAGTTCATTTCAGGCATTTAAACATTTAAAAGGACTTGTATTACACCATATATCATATTTTATTATGGTGACACATTAATAATATAGTTACATGTGAATGGCACCCAGACTGAAACCTCAAGAGAGGAGCTGAGAGGCTGTTATTTTTAATTTTATTTTTGGTGGGAGCAGTGATGTCATTGGTTTAGGACAGATAATCCAATACAGGGTGAACCTCTGAGTGTATTCATAGACGTAAGTAATTGTCTTGTGGAAACAGTAAGAAAGAACGGGGAAAGAAAACACACAGGTGGGGGTGCAAGTTAAAGAAAGAGGGCTGGTACATGGATGCATTGAGTGGAAAGAGTTTGTGTAAAAGGAGCTGAGGGAGGAGGGTGATAAGGAGAGTCTGGAAACACGGAGACGCTGGGGATGACAGTAAATATATTGGCAGTTCGACATGTGGATTAACAGATTGGGATCCTGAGAGAGGTTCCTCTTCTTTGTCCAAATCCCGCTAATGAATTACAGGGCTTCCTTAGCGGCACAGATGGCAAGAAGCGGCAGAGGAATGTAAGAGGTGAGCAGAGATTAAAACGCGGGAAAGCTGGACATGTCTATTTCAGGCATGACTGTGCTCATCATTTGCCGTTAAAAGGTTCTGCATATAGATATCCTGGAAATTAGCTACCTGTGGCTGATGCAGCTAATCCAAGTCGTCATTGCTAAAAAAAAAATGACAATTTTTTTTGCATGAAAATATAACAATGGTACATCATCTATGTGTCTGTGAAACCCAAATTAAAATGACGAATTGAGAGAAATATTATCAATTTTTATTACTGCAGTTTTATTACTTTCCAGATACCAGAAAAGAAGAAAGCAGAGATTCTTGTCTACTTGATTGATAGTGCAGATGGCAGACTATGATTAAAGACAAATCAGATAAGCTCATTTCAACTTCTGAAGTCAAGACAGAGAATAGATTCTTACTAACCTTAAATAATTGTATCCACTGAATTGGGAGAAGGTGGGTACAACGTTTGATACCTGCTATGGAGGGTCTGGAATTAAACAATTAATGTGCTTTTTGTGTGAATAGACCCATATAAAGTATGGTTTCCATGGAAAACATACTAAAAGTAAGCGTAACCAACTCAGATGGCACTCTTTATGGTTAATTATTTGTTGATGCTGGTGTTTCCTATACAAAGTTATGAAACAGATGTTGCAAGCATGTTATTATCTGTATTATACAATAAGCTATACTCGGTGAGGCTAGATATTTCTTTAATTCTTAGTGATTGTCTATACCTAGTTCCTAATGCCTTAAATTCACCAATTTAGCATCAAAATAATCTGGACACTATTACTGGTAACGGGGTAGGGTGTGATACAGAAATAATTCCAGTACACCATAGGACGCTCGGAAATACAACAATTACTCATTCGGGGCTTTAGTGACCCCTTAATTATCATTGGCATGTGGAAGGGTTAAGCAGCAATACTTTACCTAGAAGGTTACAATATTACCCACTGAGCCACAGTATTGCCTATTTTTAATATTTTTATAGTAAATTTCATTTTAAACCAAATATGTATTTTTCAAGAATAAAAACCAAAACCAAACCAAAAACTTCATGCCAGAATCCTTTTGATCATAGTAATGTTTCTTCATCTTGATTTTCTTAGCTGCTAAGTTTCATACCTTTACCACTTATTCAGTGCCTTTAATTAGCCTGCTGTTTCTCGCGTCTCTCATTGTTGTCACGCTGAGTGTGAACATTAGCCACTCTTTCATTACGAGGTCACTTATGTGACACAGCTTTCAGATGGACCGAGAGCACATTTGATGGTAGCACACAGGCAGAATAAGAAACTGGAGGTTAACTGAGGTCTTGAAGAGGCTCAGTCACTACAAATCCTGGATAACCAACTTAAGCCAGCCATCAGAAATAGGCTCCTGATTCTCTCTTCTCCTACCACCATCCTCAGTCCAAAACCCTCACTTTTGTTTCACCTCCTGACTCTGGTAGGTCCAGTTCGGCTCTTCTGTCATACTTTGTGTCAGATGTTTCTCTCTCCTCTCTCCTATAGGCATTTTTCCTGTCATAATCTTTTGTTTTCTGCTCGTCTTTTATTAATATATTTTATTGTTATTATATCCTTCTCTGAAATTTTAGATTATCTCCTTTCCTCTTTAGGCTGTATCTCTTGTACAACATCTTCTTTCGTACTTCTCTACAGTAGCTGGTATGTGGTAATTGGATTTTGGTCATTTTACTGCCTCAAGCAGTTTCCTGCTTCCTGGTCACATAGACAGACATGAACTGCTTCTGTTTTTGTGTGTAGTGAGCATTGTTAATTATTCGAATTTGCTTTGCAGAGACCATTGAATTGTGACATATTTTTGGAAGAGAGAATTTTCAGAAGAAAATAAAGATTGTGTTTTGAATCCCAGTCAAAACACTGTGTTAAATAAACTCCAATAACTAGAGGGCAAAGTCCTACGCACGATACGTTCATAGTCCTTCTGTCCACCAAAGAAGATGGGGAACACAAAGAGCAGTGCCATGTCCAAGGAGATCCTGGAGGACCTGAAGCTCAACACCAAGTTCACAGAGACAGAGCTATGTCAGTGGTACGATAACTTCCAAAAGCAATGTCCGTCTGGCCGCATCTCCCCCGGAGAGTTCGAGAAGATCTACGAGCGCTTCTTCCCAGACAGTGATGCTAAGACCTATGCTAAACACGTTTTCCGTTCCTTTGACACCAACGATGACGGCACTCTGGATTTTAAGGAGTACATCATTGCCCTGCACCTCACCTCCTCAGGGAAAACAGCACTCAAATTAGAGTGGGCCTTCTCACTCTTTGACGTCGACAAGAATGGCTACATCACCAAGTCAGAGGTGACTGAGATCTGCCAGGTGAGTTAGAGGGCCAGGGATGCGTTTCCACATGCTTATGTTTCCATTACAGCAGCGATGTGGGCCAGGCGAGGTGTTACAAACGAGATTCTACTAAAGCAACTCAAGTAAGCCAGAAATATCTGACTTCTTTACCTGGAATTAAGTCGGGAACAGAACCAAAAACCAAGAAAACTACAGTTAAATTTACTCCGTAATAAGACGAAATCTATTTGTCTGTTAGATTCAAATATAAGGATACATTTTAATTTTGATTATATGCACAATTCAGTACTATTCAGTGTTATTTATTTGTTTGCTTTAGCTATAAGGTGTTACTTTGCAGAAACTAAAACACTGGATAGCGATCTAGTACTATCTATCAAGGTGGTATAAGTCCAGATATCCATAGTGTCAATCTTATCATACTACACAAAGTCAATCTTATCATACTACACAAAGTCAATGCAATCATACTACACAAAGTCAATCCAATCATACTACACAAAGTTAATCCTATCATGCTCAGGGCCGGCTTACGCAATTCCTGGGCTCAGGACAAAATGATGGGGCTCTGCACTCTCCTGCCCCCCAGACATTGGGTCTGCCCACATTTGTCTGTGTCAGAGAAGGAACAGGAATTATAATGACATGTGTAATGTAAAATGTCTCTGCTACACCTGCAACAAGGATTTCTTGCCAAGAATCATTTTAAACATTTACAGACGGTCAGAGTCCATCGTCCCCCCCAAGAAAAAGGAAGGAAATAAGCAGGTGAAAAAAAGAAAACTCACACTAAAGTCGTTTACTTAATATTTAACCAGTCTATAAGCACGGTGTATGTAGCATCTAAATGAGATATACGTGCAAACGACCACATTTTCTGTGTTTATCACTGTACATTACATTGTACTGTATTAACACTACAGTAGCATGAGGATTTGGCCTTACTGCATTACTTTGAAAAACTTATTTTGGCGATCACCAAAATAAAACGAGTCAAAATCGGCATCACTTAAATTCCCGAACTCCTCATGGCCTGCTGCTTTTGTGATTTAAGTCACTTGATTAGAAAAAATGCATTAAACGCTAAACATAGTTAACAGCCCATCCAGAAAGAGTGAATATTCTCTTCCATCTAGTGGTATACCGCGTGCACTGCATCTACGGATCTACGGACATAAACATTTAGACTTCAAGCTATTAAAATATTTAGCAGAGGCACCCATTTCGCAATGTAAGGGGGTGGGGAATCGTTTTTTATATAATATACATGATGATTACATAATCTACATTTCCTTTTTCGAAATACCACTAGGCCTGTATTTGTCCAACTCGAAAAAAATATCTATAACACTGTAGGGCATTTTTTCCACTGTTTCAATGTTGTTTATTAATTGCGTTTTTCTGTTTAACTTTTTAATGTGGTGCCCTTAAATTGTGAGCAATATGATTAATCCGTTACTGAGAGTTTTAAAAAAAGGAGTCAAAATTACTGTCTATCAGAACTTGTTCATGTTTATGTTATTTTTACTACGACGTTTTTATTTTGTTGCAAATGTGAAATGTGTTACAAATAAAATGTATTTTCTTATTATTATTATTATTAATATTATCATTATCATGTATTATTAATGTTATTAATATTTAAACACGATATCAAAATGCTAATTTTACAAATAATAATTCCAAAAACGTCAAGAAGACGCCACAGTTGATTTGAAAACGTATCGGAGTTGTACTATCATAAAATACTAAAACTAAAAATATCCTAACTTGTTTAAAATCTTAAATTTAGATCTTGTAATTATTTTAAACGGTCTTCACATTCATAATACAGTCGTTTTTTCCCACCAGTTAAACAAAAGTTAAAAGTCTGTTTCATAAACAGATGTGATTTTCCCAATCCGCATCAAGGTGAACAAAACATTTGAAGCAAGATAAAGCGATGCAAACAGCCTAAAAGAGTACAGAGAAGTTCAGGGAAGTGTGACAGTGCTGCGCTCCGTTTTACGTACTCCTCTCTTTTATCCGCAAGGCCATTTTCAAGCTAATCCCTAAGGAGGAGCAGGCCGAGCTACGGGAGGATGAGAATACCCCAGAGAAGCGGGCCAACAAGTTATGGGGCTACTTTAATAAGGCCGATAATGGTGAGTACAACTTGCGTCAATTCATATGTAATGTAAAATAAGCATAGGAACAACACTGAACTGTTAGATTTCTTTTCTCCTCCAGATAAACTGGCAGAAGGCGAATTCATCAAAGGAGTAACGGAGAATGAGGATGCCCTACGCCTCATTCAGTATGATCCTGTAAAGAAATGAACCCCGCCCCCAAACTATGAATTTCAAATTGTGTCTATTATAAGGTTGTGTAGTGTGTAGTGCAGCATCTTAACATGTAGAATCATTGCTCAGTTTCTTTCACTTCTGGGAATAACTTTGTACACTATTAATGCATACTGACTGCTGATTGGGAAATGTGACATATAAAGAACAGTGAAGCCGTTTCATGACACAGTTGGTGTTTCATTGTACTATTAGCAACATCAGTAATGGTACAATATGAACATCATTTTCTAATGTTTTAGTAACTAACACCAGACCCAGGCTACCAGTTATCTAGTGAAAGCAATCTAGCTGGAGCTGGAGTTTTAATAAGGACCTTGACCCACCGTCAGCTTCAGGGCCGGTCAGTCCTATAGGCGACAATAACGGCCACCAATTGTGCCGACTTCTCAGGAGGTGGCAACTTGCTAGTGACAGTTGGGGGGGTGGGGGT
>JAODUD010000134.1:2326276-2343442 GCA_026784285.1 Stomatorhinus walkeri
GTTATATAAAGGGGGGTGGGTTATTGGTGCCTCCTAAGAAGACGCCACCATGGCCAGTTGCCGTGCCTGTATCAGACACTGCTCGTGGTCGGACATGGGGCACCGGTAATGATGCTCACCTAGAGAACACAGGAACCAGGACCAGTACTGATCACATTTTATGGTTTCGAATGTCCTCAGCAACTCTAAAAAGTGTAAATGTCATGAGGGATTTAGTTATGTGCATGGAATAAATATCTGATGTCTGACAATAAGTGAGTAGTCTGAAATGAAAATACAAATGATTTTTACAGCTGACATATATTACATAATCATTACATTTTCTGCCATATCTGTTAGTGGCATTTGACATTTTTGTATTTGGAATTGTTTTTAAACATGTATTACATATGAAATAAATATTCTCCAAAAAAAAAACCCTGCACATAGTGTCATGTGGGCGTATAAACTTATAAGTAATTGTGTTTAGGTCACACATAATTTCCACCTTTTTCTTAATCTGCCTTTGATCATGTGGCAGCTGAAATTAAGCAGTACATTCAGAACCATTTTGCTGTAACTAACACACAAAAAAACATGTTTTGTTTACTTCTCTGTTTTACACAGTATAAGCAGAAGTATTAATCAACCATCTTTTATTTGTACATAATCTGGATTATCTCTTGGTGTACAATTTTTCCATTTCTTTGCTAGTTTTATTCAAACATCATTTCTTTGCATAAACAAATAAAAAATACATTTTAACAGTCATGTTCTAAATTGTAGTCAAGCTGTGGAAATTCAGTGTTAAAAGGAAGAACAGAATAGAGCAAGGGGAGAGCAGAGAAAAGGTTTTACAAGCAAACAGCCAATCACCAGCAAATTGTTTAATGCAAAACACAGAGCAACAGACAGCATCCAGTGACTAAACGCAGATAGAATGAAAATTACAGGCGGCGCTTTTCTAGAATTAAATACTTAAAGCATTAACTTTTTAATTATAATATCCAGAAGTGGTCACTGTATTTATAAATGTTCAGAACAACTCAAAGAAGCCAAAAGGCACTTTAAATAGCATTAGGCGATGGCTGCATAACAAATTGAGCACATCACTCGAGAAATTATTCATTTATTTATGCTAAACCTATATATGTTAACAGGAAACAGTAGAACTTTCAACAATGAACACAAATTAAATATGAAACTAACTAAAGTAGTTTAAAATTATTTTCTATTTATTATCTCCAGAATTAATCGTTTGTAATTATTCTTAATACAATAGTATTAATTCAGCCTTACACTATAAGGACAATAGATAAAGCAGTATAGATGATGGATGGATGGACTATAAGGACAAAAGTATTGGGACACCTGTCTGTTATACCTACAGGAACTTTTATGACAAACCATTCTAAGTCTATAGGCATCAATATGGACTTGCTCCCCCCTTTTCAGCTATAACAGCTGCCACTCTTCTGGGAAGGCTTTCCACAGTATTATGGAGTGTGTCTGTGGGAATTTTCACCTATTTATCCAGAAGAGGTACACTGAAGTCAGGCACTGATGTTGGATGTGATGGCCTGGCTCTCTGTTCTAGTTCATCCCAAAGGTGTTTGATGGGGTTGAGGTCAGGGCTCTGTGCAGGTCAGTCAAGTTCTTCCACAGCATCTCACCCAGCCATGTCTTTATGGACCTTGCTTTGTGCACTGAGGCACAGTATATCCACCACACCTTTGTACTGGATATACCATATAGAAGGTGTTTGGATGACTTGTATAAAACTTGGATGGATGGATGGATGGATGGATGGATGATTTTTATATTAACTATTATTTAACACATCACATTAAAGTATGTTTTTGGGTCACATTTTCAAAAGCACATCACGCTTATAATAATGACATCATTAAGACGATATTCAGCTGCAGTAAGTGAAACAAACACACACATATGCTGGCACCCTCAACCGAGTTCTAGGGTAGTCAGTCGCATCAGTCGTCATTACCCATGATCCTCATCAGGAAGGTAAAAGCAAAAAAACAGTCTCTATTTTCTTTTATAGAAAGAACTGAGAATGTATCTTCATGTTTGACCAGCTGCTATGCACAGAAGACACAGGCTGAGTATTGAATAGTGATCCTTGTCTAGCCTGCTCTTTTCTGGGAAACAAAGTGTGGCTTAGCATAGAGAGACCTCCCCCTCCATCGCGATCCTCGCTGCCATGATATCCATCTCCCTCTCACAGTCCTCACACCCCTCACACCCCCCCAGCAGCACTAGGGTTGCTGCATCCCCACCCGTAAGCCCGACCCCATCTGCTAACCCCATGAGGCCACTGGGGCAGTACGGGAGATCAGCAAAGGAATAGACCCCGTCCCCAGGGGGGGCTTCGTTGTAGGGCAGTGCCTTCCTGGAGTGGCTGTCCTCCAGGCGTGCTCGCAACCTATGGTGCTGCTCGATTGCCGTTTTAGTGTACGAGTTGAGGGTGATGACCGCAGAGGCCATGCAGCAGCCGAAGGAGATCCAGGCCAGGCTAAGACAGACAGGGGAAAGGGAACTGAAGGAAGGTGCGAGGAGATCATTAAGTCCTCAGCACAGGACCCTTACTTCATGGGGACCTGAAGGGTGGAAGGTCACCTACGCAAACGACCAGCCGTAATCCCATGTCTGGGGTCTCCAGTCTTTTGGCCCGATGGTCACGGTCAGCTGGAACACTGTAGTGTACATCATATGAGCCACCATTCCCATCAGCCCTGATCGAGAGAGAGGAAATGGAAGCGAGCCATGCAGGGGGCGCAGGAAACGGGGGGGTGGGGGCAACGACTCGCAACCACATGACAGGAAATGTAAAGAAAGGCCGCGCCTCGGAATGAAGATTTTGTTTATTTTTTGTTATGGTATGTGGTAGTACAGCATACTGGAACCTTCTTAGAGATTGAAAATAATTTTAGCCCTTTTCCATAACTATTAAAATAAGTCATTTGCGGCGCTTGTAATAGCAAAGACTTTTGTTTGGAGTTCTTTTAAACAGACAACAGAGCTACAATTATTTGATAACTACTTTTATTTATAGTCTAAATACTACAAGAACATTTGGCAAGAAGCATAGCTTAACTTTTAGAATATCAGTACATTTTATCTTTAAAAATGTGCTCTGTGGCCTTTTCGTATGTTAGGAAAAGGTGGGTAGGGAAGGGAAGCGATGGGAAATATTCTGAGATGGGAAGGGAACAAATAAAGAGTTTCAGTATAAAAGCTGTCAGACACAAACGGCTCTTTGCCTGTGAGCGAGGCGGCCTACCGGACAGGATGGTGCAGATGGCAGCGAAGGCGTTCACCTTCAGCGCATACATCTCCCTGCGCGAGCACACGCACAGCGTCTCCATCCACATCAGGAGGAGGCCAGTGGCTAGGAGGCCGATGTGCATGATCTCCGACACCACGGACAGCCACAGGACAACTGGCGGCAGAAGCCACAATCCAAGACATGGACAAGACGACACACTCTGGTCCTAATCGCGACCAGTCGGCTCCTAGGGGGGCTCTGCTGTTGGACCCTAAGCACGGGCATCTTTCCAATAACATGGTAAGATCTGAAACTAGATATTTGACTGTCTAGGTGACAAGAGATCAGCAGTGAGCTTTATCTACAATGGGAAGCAACTACATAACTACATTTCCCTAAGGAAAAGTCATAAAAAGAGACAGTCACATTAAAGAAACACATTTTTCAGCCAAAATCATTTATTTCCAACCGGTACTATTTAACACTTAAACTTATATTTTATGTTCAGCTGTTATTCTAGTTTCCTTTTTAATGTTTCGTCCTAATATACTTTCTAATATTTGTTATTTATTTCGTTATTTATTTGTTATTTATTTCGCGAGCTCACCCTGACTTTCACTTGGAGTCAGTTCGATGAAGCTGCGGCATCTCTCACCTGCACGGAGAAACAAGACCATCAGCCTCTGGTGTATAAATCTGCCTTTCCCTTCTTATCGGTCTTTACTCCGAGTGGAAACGACGTCTCTTTCCTTCCTAGGCTCAGCGCTATCGGTCGTTCATCTCATTCATGTCAAACAAATCTTCAACACACCAGGAACCACTCAGAGCTCCAAACACCCCATAAGTACTCGAACCACTCTTCCTTACCATCACTGTGTTTTTCGCAGGACTCCCAGAATCCTGTATGAAAGTATCGAAGCGTGTATTTGTCTTCTCCGGTCTCCCAGATGTAGTGCACGGCATCTACCGGCAGCCTGTTGTTTAACGGTGAGGCTGTTCTGTTGAATCCCGCAGTGGGAACTCCGGCAGGCGTGGAACTTTCTGAAAGGGAAAATACTTTTGGTCACATATGCTTATAAAATGGTTTTTAAAAAATCAAAAATAAGATAACGATTTCTTTAAAATAATCCTTGACAATATGCTCAACGTGCTAGTCAATCAAAATTGGAAAAAAAAAATCAAAATACAAACACATATTCACATTTCAATCTCAAATTTCAAAATATATATGAACTTCTAAAAATGGGAGCATCTAATTTACCATTTCCAATTACTGCTGCTATCCGTCAAACATCGCGTTTTATCTGCAATTGCCTGGGCAGTCATCTCGTGAGAGTTATCGGCAGTGTGCGAAATACCCGTCAGTATTCTGAGGGGGGGTTTCCCATCTCCCTATTGTTGCGTAATTCCGATCTTGAGACCCCCGTAAATTTTTGCTTTTGAGGCTTTCAGGGGGTCTCCTGGGTTAATCGGGGGTGTCAGACCCCACATATTTCGCACACTGGTTACAGGTCATATAACATATAACAACCCAGGAACATGAAGGTGAACTTTACAGGTGTAAACACAGTTCCAAAGGGGAACAAAGATAATGTGTGGTTTGAACATGTAAATTTTAAATTCTATCAACATATACATTAGTTTGCATTCTGCACCACGCATGTGAAGGCAGGAGTGCACCCTTACCGTTGACCAGGGGCTGGCTGGTATTAGGGCCGCAATTCTTCATTTTGACTGGTGAGAGGCAGAGGGGCTTGATCACTTTGTGCATGCCCACACACCAGTAGGACGTGCTCAAGGCCAGTACGGACAGGGCCAGGGCGAGCGAGGCAAGGGACAGGCAGAGCAGCGAGCGAGATCGCCAGGACAGGCGCTCCAGCATGGCAGAGGGGGCCTAGCCGGCTGCAAGGGGAGGCATGTGGGGTGAGGAGAAGGGGAGCAGAGGACAGTGAGGGAGATCTGCGCCAGCATGGAGGGCTAATGTGTGGCCTACCAGTCCAACAACAACCTCCTCTCATGTGGGTGAGGACTCCTTAAAAGTGAGGGACCACCCACAGTGCATAGAGAGTGGAGGAAGATAATCCCTCTCTGTCAATAACAGCAAATCTATATAAAAAATAAAAATAATCCCAGAACAGGCCATCAACTAATGGGGAATGCTGAGTGGAATTTTGAACATGATCAATGTGGGTATCAGTATCATTAAGTTTCCAGCTGTACTATAAGCACGTCTTGAGAAAAATCAGACCCAGGTAGGCATTTTGTTCTACAGTTAACTTTTGTTTATTAATCAAGTACCTGATTATAATGTAAATATGAGCATTTGAATGGCAAGCCCTGCCCCCAATGGATCTATCTCATGCAATAACGTTATAAAAACTGAGGGATTCAGATCCATCAGGAAGAAAGTACGCATTCCCAGTATAGCCATTAAAAAGGAATGAATCATATTCGCTTTTCCTTTCCTGTCCCCATTCTCTCAAAGATATAAATATCATAAAAGATTACAGATTAACGTTTTGGTGGAATTACAGTTTGATCATTCAGGCTACCTCTGTCTCAGTTTGTAATCTGTACTCATCCCTTATAATCTGGCTGCATGAGGTGATTTTGCACCATTTCACTTTTCTGCTTGTTTTTCCTGTCTGTTTGAAACCCATGGAATACATCTACAAGACAGATAAGAGAATTATTCCAATTACCAATCTTAAAATATCCAGTGAATACTTAAAAGAGGAAATAATCACATTGAATAGTGTTCAGATTAAATATTGTTTCTGGTGGACGAAAAGGCATCAGTCTAATCAGTGTAACATTGTAGTTTTACCACACAGAATCTATACAATGTTATTAAGAGGAAGAAATTGGATTTAATTAATATCCTGTATTTTCACTTATTCTAAAATTTGTAGTGCTATTAGAATCTCATCTGATTCAATTACTTCGCTTCTGTCTTCATTGCACCTGCAAATACCACTTCATGAGGGCTATACAAGGCATTGATAGCTTTAAGCAGTACCTTCAGTCACACCATTGTGCATTCACTTATGGCATCATTCCATAATAATTCCGTATGTAATTTTACCATGAAAATAATACTAAAGTGTCATGCACACAAAAAAAATCAATAAATAAATAATTGTTTTGCTCTTTTGCAAAATGGATTTTTTTTAAGAACATAAGAACTATACAAACGAGAGGAGGCCATTCGGCCCATCAAGCTCGCTTGGGAAGAACTTAACTTAGAGTTGTTAAAATCTTAAATAGCTCTGATTTAAAGGAATCCACGGATTCTGCTTCATATTATAAAGCATCTACATTTCAGATTGCAAATAAAATTCAACAGTAGTTCAATATATAATAAATTAAATACACTTCACTTAAATCAATAGTAGTTGACCGCTTTAACTGAAACATGTACCTGTTTCTTTTCTCACAGTGTCATTCAGCCATAATTTCTAAGTCACAGCAATACTTCTGCAAACCCTTTGGGTTCTTCTGCCTTTGTTTCATTCACCCCCATCTTTTTTAATTACACCCAAAACTAATAACTCACCTTGCCAGCCTGGTTTCTCCCCTCCAGGACTCTTTAGATCTGATTCTCAGGAATTTGTGCCACAAATCCAACCAGACTTCACATAATCCCTCCCAGTCCATCTGGTGGTCTTCTCTTACCCCCCCGCTGTATAAACATAAACAGCTCCCCTTAGGCTCCTGTGTATGTGCATACACACACACACACACACACACAATCCCTCTAAAGTGACATAACAGACCAAGAAACCAGGCTATTATTTTATTTAATCACCACATCCAGTACAATCACTGAAATTACTTTCTGTCACATACCAGCAGTTACAAGAATAATACCAAATTTAATAATAAAAACCAGGAGAGCAGAAGCAAACAGTAAATTCTATTTATTTACAGTGAGTTATGTACAAAAAATATTACAACATCATCAATAAAAGCAACAATTTGTGAGCAAAGGTGTTTCCGAGAAGTGCTGTGCGTGTTGGCCAGAGAAGGCCAAATCGGGAGCGGGTAACTTCATCCCCAAGCCTGAGACTTGCAGTAATGCAGAACCAGCTTCCCATCACTGCCAAAGCACTGCAACAGAGGGAGGGAGTGGCAAACATGAAGAGTAGAGACAAAAATGGCAGGACTAGCAGATGGATAGACACTGGCAAGGAAAATGTTCACTTCAAGTCCTACCTATTGACTGAATCATGTGAAAACCTGAAAGAAGGTCCACAGAACCAACAATAATCTATCTTCAGGAACCACTTACCCAGTGAAAAAGACTGACTTGCACTGGACACCCATTAACCATAGGGAATCCCCCCCCCCCACACACACACACACTCTCACAGATGCACACACATATATACACATACTAATATTATACAGCTGATACAATAGCAATATTTTGGCAGTCAAAAAATTCCAGTACGCTAAATTAAAATCTGAGGGCCTGACTGTAAATATTATACATACATACTGTAAGAAAATTACACATGTTGGTCTGCCTCACAACTAACAGCACAATACCACTGAAGGAGAAGTTGTCATTCACCAAGTTGAAATACCTCATTCAATTTACAAACAGTGCATGGGAGTTTCCTGAACAGAGAGCTAGTAAATCACTGTACTTCCTATGAAATTATGTAATTTCCCAGTAAAATCTGTATAGATTGTCTCATTCTTTCTTAATGACAATAAGTCTTTCAAAGTGGCCTCCACACCCAATATCTAAACAGACCTGACACAGTATGAAGGAGGAAGAAGATTCCAGGAAGGTCACACAAAAGCCCAGTGGCATAACAAACCTGACACTGCACGATTACACACTCAGGGATTAGTCTTTCAACTGAAAGATGAACATCCATCCATTATCTATACCCGCTTATCCTACTGGGTCGCGGGGGGTCTGGAGCCATGGGCTGGAAGCAATGGGCACGAGGCAGGGAACAACCCTGAATGGGGGGCCAGCCCATCGCAGGGCACACTCACATACCAGTCACACACACAGGCACACCTACGGGCAATTTAGCAACTCCAATCAGCCTCAGCATGTCTTTGGACTGTGGGGGGAAACCAGAGTACCCGGCAGAAACCCCACTTTGGCACAGGGAGAACATGCAAACTCCACACACATGGAACCTAGGCGGGTACTCGAACCTAGGTCCCAGAGGTGTGAGGCAACAGTGCCAACCACTGCACCACCATGCCACCCCAAAAGATGAACATACACTTACATAAATATAACTACAGAAATGCTTTCGCAGATATCATAGCAGGATTACTGATGAATAATTATTTCTTATTTATACAGCTGAAAGTGTTTCAGTCAAATATTAATTCATCCATAATTATTTATTTGTTCATCCTGAAATTTAAAAAGCACTTACTTCAAAGAGGACACCGACTTCCTGGTCAGGCGAAGGAGCAAAAGACTGATTGACGTAAATAAACTAGAAGAAACAAAAAAATTAAATGGTCAAACTGGTAAATATGGAGTGTCTGATGTCCGCGCACAACCCAGATTAAATCAGATGAGCGCCTGACATACCAGGCGTCCTTACCAGTTGCTCACTAGGTTCTAGCTTGAGGAAGCGAGAGATGAAAAGGGACAGCGACTGCACGGTCCTCCCTCGTTCTACTGCCCACTTCTTGGTCTTCATGATAGGAGTGTCACCTACTGCCTTCAAAAGAACATCGACTGGAACATCAGAGACAGAAGGGTTAATATGACGTGTGGAAAATGAATGAACAAACGATAAAGAAAGCATTGTAGATGCCATGAAGATGTATGTATGTGAACACAAGAGCACATTAATGACCCGAAGCATGCCTACAAACCCTTAGTCTTGCTATAGCAGGGAAAGTGAGAGGGATCAGTAGGTGGGTCGTGTCTTGGCGTGAAAGTGCATTCTACGGTGCTGGTATCTGATCGCATACAGATATGGCAGCTGTTTACATAAAACGGTACTTTGCTGGTTTACAGTAACGACCGATGTTTCACTAACGTTCAACATGCCCCAAGTCAAACATGCCCTAAGTGATATTAGCACTTACTGTAATTTGGGGATATAAAGACATAACCACTGAAAACTGAATCACGGACCAAGAGCTAGCCCAGCATCCATTAGGTACATCCCAATAGGTACATCAACATGTACATCAACATCACTGACGGGCTAATATCTTCATATGTGCGCTTGCCGATGGTCAAAACAGCCGTCTGTCAAATTCCTCCGAATCATTTGCGGAAGTAGAAAATGCTAAAAGCTATACCATTCATATGTATAAGTACAACAAAATGGATCCCTTGATAATGAAGTGCTCCGGTTAGTATTTTACTTTTTTTCTTCTCTTCATTTGAGCCGATGTCTTCGGGAGGAGACTGCACAGTTGAAGACTCATTTTGGGGATTGTCTGTAGGTGACTCGCCAGCTTCCGACATGTTACCAGAATGTAGGTAAAAACCTGCTATTTGTCTGCGCCAGCAGATTCGCCGGAGGCGGGACCGTACAGGCCATTTGCAGACGGTGAGCAAATCAAACGTCGCGTTGCATTTCGTGATTGGTAGGCGCTGAAACTTTTATTGGTTCAAGTTGCCTTCAGTCTTTCGGTGGTTTGTATCGATTGGCTCATAAATTACGCAATACCCCTTTTGGTTAGATCTGTGAAACGTCTGATCTCCGACCAATCGTCAGCTTGCTGGCTGCGTGGTTCAGAAGCAGTAAGTGATTTGGTTGCATGTTTTGACCGGGTGCTGTAGACTTGTTAGTCTTTGCTGACAGTTTAATTAGTCAATTTTAAGTGTACTCATTATACAAAAGTATGATTGCATTACTTGCTTAATGTCGACACATTTTTTCTTTGCACCAAATATTTGCCCTACGTCCTGACGAGTCTGGTTATTCTAAAAGGATAGCCAGCTAGCGAGATTATACTTGATACTAGTTAATTTTTATATTTACCTTGCATTTTGATTGGCTATCTTTAATCACCAGTAGTTAAATCTTTTACCAACTGGCATAGATATGTCTGATACCGTGAAAGATGTAAGTTGCATTTGTTCGTTTTTATAACGCACCTTGGCTATCATTTAGAATACATTTGGGAAATGATTTAAAATTGTTAGATATTTTCCCAAGGTTATAAGGTAATGACGTCTGTAAAATAGCATGCCAGGGAGTAGTTAAGTTACAGTTTTACAGAAGTCCTGGGAAGATAGGGCACAGTTGATCGGTAAGATCCATCTGTCGGCCTCTCAGTTTTTCCACTTCTGGACCTTTGACAATGAAATACTCTGCTTGTCTTTTAGTGGCGGCAGTCGGCAGGCTTATGACAAGGGACACCGTGCTGCTGCTGTGCGACATGCAGGAGAAATTCAGGACTAACATTGTGCATTTTGGCAGTATTGTGAGCAATGCGGCCCGGCTCTTACAGGTATGCGCGCTTCATGTAAATAAATTCAAAAAGAAATACATATATACAGTGTGATTTCCCCCGTTACTTTCTACCCTCAAGATGATACTGTTGAGCAATAAGACCTAGAAACTGTGTCTTTTTAGCATCTACAAGTGAAGTTGGACAGTCGTGTTATAGAAACCACTTTTCTAGTCCTCACTCCTTCTTAGGCGGCTCGAATCCTGGGCATCCCTAGCATCCTTACAGAGCAGTACCCCAAGGGACTGGGACCCACCGTGCCTGAGCTGGGCGCAGCAGACCTGACAGCTCATTCCAAAACCCAATTCTCCATGATCACTGAAGAGGTTATAAAGGAACTGTTAGCCCTCAGATCTCCCAAAAAGGCCATCCTGTGTGGGATTGAGGCTCAGGCCTGCATTGCAGTAAGACTGAAAAAAGAAACCATTGTCATTTTCTGCCTTACTGATAAGCTGTAATCACTACATTGAAAATTATGCCCAATGATCACATGATTTTTTTTTTTGCCCCCCATCTGTCAGTGTACAACCCTTGACTTGTTAGAACGAGGCATGGAGGTTCACATCGTGGCAGATGCTGTTTCTTCTAGAAGGTATCCCATAAACAGATTTATCTTCTTGTTAATATGCCAGGCTGATGTCTTTGAGTACATACTGGGGGGGTAATGCAAGTACATTTCAGTTGCACTATTACAACCGATTGCACTATTACCCCCATACCCCATTACCACACAATACCTCATCATTGTAAATAACTCACTGCACTTATTGTATTGTGTATATTGTATTTATTCCAACATTTCTTGCACGTACATGCACTCTTGCACATTGTGGACATGTAAATATCAGCCTGACTGTGTAAGGTGATTGTTTTGTCTTATCTAATGTATGTATTTACTGTATGTATGTCATTTCACCTGTACACATGCCCTGTGCACATGAGCATACATGGTCAAGAAAACTGATTGTGACCGCTCCCAGTCAGACAGACCGGCTGTTTGCCCTGTCCCGCCTGAAGCAGAGTGGAGCGTACCTCACCACCACCGAAGGGGTCATCCTGCAGCTGGTGCAGGATGCCAGACACCCCAATTTCAAAGAGGTATGGACTCCTCCGCCCTGGCGTCCATTCTTAATGGGTTTCAAGCAGAGATGGTACCAGTCCGATACCCACTAATGTTATTGGGCCATTACCAGCAATAAAATGCCGGATCAGATATGGGGGGAGGGAGTAAGAAACCAGTCTGATTTTCCATCACAAAGCGTCTTTTATTCAAGTGATGGCTGTTTCAGTAACGTATCTCTGCTGACAGTCACAGCATGGACCTGCATAATGTTTGAGGTTGGTTGCCAAGACAAGATGTGCGGCATACCCAAGCCAGGGTATATAATGTTACAGTATGACTGTACAGTAACAAATATTATATATTACTAATATTTCTATATTAGATTATTTTATGTGATCAAAATCCTTTTCAGTAGTTTTTGGCTTATGTGTCGTCTGTGAGTTTCTGCGATCTTTTGGCATACTCCAAAAATATTCCTGTTTAATCATTCACAGCCAAACTCGTGAATAACCAGTACTGTGAATGTCAAATGCACGATTGTGTCAGGGTTGCTGTATGTGTACAATGTTTGTAAGGATAGTGTTGATTTTTCTTAAGTCTGAAAACAGTAACATTTATACAAATCAGATTCTTTAGGGTTGTATTCTTTATAACGTTTGATTAATTGATACTTTAAACTTTAATCTGTGCTCCATTGCACTAAATGGACAAAACATTTAGGACACCTGTCTGTTACACCTACAGGAGCTTTTGTGTTATTGCATTCTAAGTCCATAGACATCCATATGGAATTGATTCCTCCTTTGCTGCAATAACAACTGCCACTCTTCTGGGAAGGCTTTCCACAAGTTTATGGAGTGTGTCAATATGAATTTTACCCATTCATCCAGAAGAGCGTTTGTGAAGTCAGACACTGATGTTGGATGTGAAGGCCTGGTTTATAATCTTCATTCTAGTTCATCCCAAAGGTGTTTGATGGGGTTGAGTTCAGGGCTCTGTGTGGCCAAGTCCAGCTCTTCCACAGCAAAAAGCCTTCCCCAAACTGTTTTGATTAAGTTGGAAGCATAGAATTGTCCAAAACATCTTGCCATGAAGAAGCATTAAGAGTTTCCTGAGAGGCCTAGCCCAACTCCATACCATTATCTCTTCTGCACCAAACTTTACAGTTGGCACAACACAGTCAGACAGGTAGCATTCTCCTGGCATCTGCCCCATTCCCCGGGCATCACCCCCACTTTGCAATAATACCACATACACTTGACCAGAAAAAAAGTGATTTATTACATGGGTGGTATCCTATGATGGTACCACACTTGAATTCAAGTGAGCTCTTCAGAACGATCCAACCTGTAAACCTGACTGCATGGCCTGGTGTTTCATTTTATACACCTGTGGCAATGGGTCTGAATGAAACCCCTGAATTCAGTGATTAAGAGGCCTGTCCCAATACTTTAGTCCATGTAGTGTATGTGTACCTTTTGACTAGAGCACCCCATACAATGTTATTTTCATGATCAATTTCTTTAATATATTATTTTGGCAACAGATTGCACACTTTGCACTTTAAGAAATATTTCTGTTCATTGTTGTGAAAATTCTTACTAAATAAAACAAAGAATCAGATTTGTATAAATCTGGGTTTTCTGTGGTGTAGCGGCATAGCATTAGTTTGAGCATCATGACCATTATATTGTATATTATTCTTAGCGTACTCAAACGATGCCGCTAAATGTGGACAGTTTGCTAATCGAAATGTATTGATATAAATGTCTTATTTATTGCTTGGTACTGGATAATTGGGGAAAAACATTGATTTAGTATCCGTATCAGCAGATACTCAAAATGTTTATATCGGGATTGGACCAGAAAAATCATTATATATAAAAAGTATATAAGCTTGCCATATATAGTAAGTATCGGGTAAGTACTTGTAAGTACTGGGTGTACGTGCTGTCATGGTCTCTAAATGTTTTGACACTTCCTTCAGATCCAGAAGCTTCTGACACACCCCTCGCCCGACACTGGCCTCCTGACTTTCTTCAGTTCTTTATAGAGTGGAGGGAAATCAAAAGTGGATGCAGTCACGTCCCAGGGTCGCTTATGAAGGAAACCTCCATGCAATGTTACAATGAAATTGTAAAGCATTTATGAATAAATAAAATGTTATTAACCATCTTTTTGTCTTTTTAATGAGTGGGTTACGCGTGGAATTTTGGGGTTATGGCTTCAGTACTTCCTTGTCTGCTGGTGATGTGATAAACTTTACACAGGTTTCCAGTTTTAATATGAGCAGAGAATAATAATAATTGTAATGCTGGGAGAAACATTATTATTATTATTAGCTCTCAGCACTTCTGTAATGCTGTACCTTTAAGATGCATTAGGTGAGCAGAGGGGTGAAGGGGGTGTGTCTCTGTGGGAGGGGTGGATTGCGATGTCATGAGGGAGGTGCCGTGAATGATGTCAGAGGCAGAAGAAGAGGGAGGGGAAAAGGGAGAAAAGAGGAAGCAGGTTTTTCTGCCGTTTTTTTTCTTCTTCTCCGAACTAAAGTTGTAGATAAACGAAAACAAGTGCAGGGGCTCACAGAAGACCCTGGGGCTGTGGTGGGGAAAGAGATGAGGGAGGGGAGAAACACGGCAACGCCTACAACCTCAACACGACAGCCGGAGAGTGCAGTAAAAACTTCATCCTGCTATAGGCCTGCGGCCTGTTGACAAGCAGGAAAGGTGAGTCACTTATTCATGTTCACATTTAAAGAAATAATCATGTATCCCTGTGACTTTATGGCACACATGTGTTTCCCCAGACTACTACCAGTGCCTCTTCTTCTGCAGACCATGATTTCAGAGTTGGACTCCAGTCTGACCAGCATTGACTGGCTGCCCACACTGGGTATGAGCAGCCTGCGCTCCGGGAAAGAGCGTGGAGACCGGGGAGGAAAGAGGGAGCGAGGGAGAGGGTCTGAACTTCAGGTCGCGTTGTCTTCTCCACCGGGCACGAAAGGGAAACCCCCCCACAGCTATGCCACCCTCATTTCTATGGCTATTGGAGCAGCTCCGGATAAGAAGCTTAGCCTGAATGACATATACACCTGGATCACCGAGCAGTTCCCCTACTACAGCAGGGCTGGACGAGGTTGGAAGGTAAGCTGATATCATGGTGGCAGTTAACGATATACTTTTCACTAAGTTTTTCTTTATTTATCTGTTAGAATGTTATTGTCATGAGCTGTGCATTAAGAAAAAAAAATTTGTTTCATTCACGCAGAACTCTATTCGCCATAATCTGTCACTTAATAAATGCTTCCGGAAAGTTCCACGACCCCCCGGAGACCCTGGAAAGGTGACATCATCAGAATTTCCCACTTGGTATCAATATGTCTGTGCTTAGTTTTTACTTAGGTTGTTTAACTATATTATTAGTTTGTATCATTTGTATATGTGTAGTATGTATATTGTTTGGAAAAATATATTTAAAATGTTCCTGTGTGAAAAAGTGGTACTTCCTACTTAAATAATCTGGTCTTCCAGGGGTCGTATTGGACAATGGATGGACCCTTAGAACAAATAACATACTCTCCCTCCAGTGGAAACAAGCGCCCATGTCCTACAGATGAAAAAATGGTGAGTCATTTTTCCTAGTTATTATCATTATATCTGAGCTGAGGGTGTCAGCGTCAACTTTTGAAGGAAGTCCTAGTTCGCAGGCAGGCAGGCAAGTCTAAGCAGACACGGAGACGGCCAACTGTACATTATTTTACTTACACTCCATGCTGATTGTTTTTAAAAGTGACATTGAAAGACAGTTAGAAAAAAAGTACATTCCATTAAGTCATGAATTAGCTCCAAGAGTCATTGGCTGGTTATTTATTTTGAGTCATTGTAAGGTGTACAGTTTTGTCCAAGGAAAATCCAACTTAAGAGACCACAGCACATTTTTTTTGTCAGTTTAAGGGTGTTTGTGTGAAATTTACATTTTTTGCAAACTGCAGCCTGGTTCTTCACTGTTTCTTGCTTTATGAGTCTTCAGCCCTGTTTTTAGGAGCCTGATACAAACTGCACTAGCAGTGCACTTCACAGTCGCACTTAATGTTTTCCATTCCTTTAAAGTTGACAGTCATCCCACTCATTAGGAAGTCACTTCTGCTCTCTGCCTGGCTAATGCTTGGTCATTCTCAGTATCTCCTGCTTCACATTCTTCTTGTGTACTGCAGTCTTAGAAACTTTGAGCCTGGAAGCAGCCTGCCGCACAGTGGGCTTCTTCTTCCATCAGACCCTGAATTAAATCCGGAATTTAACAATGCAGATTCTTAAAAAACATGGAGTGGTTTCTTAATTTTTTCCAGAGCTGTATATATGGAATTGCTTTCGTTGGATATTAAAGCACCCCTTGTTTGCTCTCAGTCTTCCCACAGTGCTGTGCAAGAGGAAGGGAAAGTGAAACAGACAGGAAATACCACACCAGCACCCGCAGCTGGATTGTCCCACCCCCCTGCGTGTAAGGTATAGTAAAATGAAATCTATCAGACCATCATAGGCCAGGTTAAAGGGATAGCGGGGGCGGGGGGGGAGAGGCAGTTCCGTGTGACCTGATCACTGAGGCCACTTCTTTAGGTTTGAATATTCAGCTGTCATCTATCTTTTCTACATGTCTTTCTGTAATATGTAATTTGTTATAATTCATGACTGACTTGAAGCAAGTCTAATTAACGTTGATGCAGAAACGCCCCCCCCCTCTGCCACCCGCTGTACCGGCCACTTCCGTCCTGCCGTACCACCCCACCGACGCCCCTCGTCGAGTCCCCTTCGCCAGCCTCGACTTTGAAGACCTTTACAGCTCATTTCAGTCCCTCTGCAGGACTGTGAGAGAGAGAGCCGGATCGCAGCGTGAGCCGCCGCTCGCTAGTGCAGCCGTTGACTTCTCTGTCATGAAGGTGCTGCTTTCATAACCTCTTTCCCCCAACCCCTCTTAGCGGACACTGGTCTTTTCACTGGGGTGTCTGGTGACCACACACCCCTGCATACTCCGACCCTGCAGCCACTGACACCACGCCAGTGCCCACCCGAAACCGGACATGGTAACTATGTCAGTGTTTCCTGCAGTTCTGCTGGTGTTAACGAGCGGTATTCTGACAAATTCTTTTTGTCTTTCAGTATTACCAACTGACTGGTTTAGCACTACAGATTCCTTAAAGGAGAGCTTCCGAATTGCCAGTAGTCTGGACTGGTCTAATATTGACCTTTCATATTACCCTGGTTAGTAACATTGACCTTTCATGTTACCCTGGTTAGTAACAATGACCTTTCATGTTACCCTGGTTAGTAACAATGACCTTAAATATTACCCCAGTTAGTAGCAATGACCTTTTTATTACCCCCCC
>JAODUD010000134.1:2343542-2358304 GCA_026784285.1 Stomatorhinus walkeri
ATCGGGCGAGAGCTAATTTAACGGCGGGGGGGGCAGCAGAACCGGACAGGTTAAAACAATTGAGAGTAGGCTGGGTGACGTCGGCAAGCGGCACCATAAAAATCATTTACTTGTCAGGGACATGCTTTGAACATGGATGAAAAAAGACAAGTTATGAACTTGCGTAGGACTAAAGGTAGCTGTTATAGTGTTGGTCATTTCATTTCAGACCTGGTGGAAAGCATGCGTCAGGCAGAGGTCTGTGATTGGGCGTTGGAGCCAGCCCTCTTCACGTCCCTCTGTGATTCGCTAAACCGCTTCTTCACCCAGAAAGGCCTGATTGGCTCAGCTTCCAGCCCAAACCCCACAGCACCCTCTACGGTCCACCCCATACTCAGCCACCCTTCCCCTCTTGCCGCTACTCCATTACTGTCTGCCCCCACCAATAACCTCCATCCACTGCCTCCCAAGAGGGCCGTTTCCTCACACCATGTCCCGCAGAGGATGCCCATGACCCAGCCCAGCGATAACACACCTCTTGCATCCAACAGTAAGTATTTCATTGGAGTTAGCATAGCTGTTATATGTGATTTTAGCCTGTACTAGAAGCACACTCCCAGTTAAATGTTTCTGTAAGGCCCAGAGTATTGAAAGGTCCATTTTAAAATCCTACTACACAATCAGTTACTTCAAAGCTCATAAAGGGGTGCGGCGTTGGGGTGTCGTAGGGATTATTAATCCGGCCCTCTTGCCTCCCCTCCCAGTGCCTGTCCAGCCTCAGCCTTTAACCCCCAGAAGCCGCCCTCCATTAAGGAATCTCCATAGCAACAGCGAAGAGATCCAGGATGATTTTGACTGGGATTCGCTCATCGTTTGAGGAAAACAGGTTTTGAACATTACTTGGTACCGCAAACTGCCAGCAGCTTCACCAGTGTAAAAAAACAAAAGCTAGGAAAAGAAAAATATGAGACAAATTGTCACTACCACAAATATTACTTAGGTCTGTAGGGGCAGAGGGTTTAACTTCTTGTATACATTACTGTAACACATTATGTTGCATTAACTTTGCAGTACTGTTTTTCACTAGGTTTTAAACTTAACTAATGTTTTATCTATTCAGTACATTTTTAATTTTGTTTATTCCAATAAAACTTAGAGGCATGTCAGGTACCTAATCTCTTTATACTTTATTTTATTAATTACACTTAAGATTTTCATAGAAGAGTGGAACACTTCAGAAAAGTAAACTGATTGTCTTATGTTTGGTACAGTGATTGAATTTGACAGTGAAAACGATTCTGATTAAATATAAAATCAGTATCTGACATTTGATTCTCCGCAAAATAAGAGGTTGTTTTTCTATATAACTATGTAATTACTTTTAAAAATTTATGAATTTAATTACGATAATTCTAATTCTGCGAGTGATACTGCTCTAATACCATTGTTCTGCATTGTGTACTGTCATGTTTCTCAGCCGAGTCCTCAGGGACCCCCAGACAGTCCACAGGTTTGGTCCCTCCCAGTCCCAAACACACCTGTACTAGGTATTGGGTTTTTTGATTGCTTGTTGGACTGAGAGCTGGGAAGGAGCAAAAACAAGGACTGCATCAGTATTACTTGTAACTAATTTTAGCTGGTTGAGAGTGCTAGCGTGAGACTGGCGTCCAGTTCAAGGTATTCTCTATGCTTCTGGGCTCCCTTTGATCCTCTACTTAATTAGCAGTTATGGGAAATGGATACAGTACACAAACCGGGGGTGTTAGTGAAGAGTCATGAGCCTCATATTAGCAGTATAATTGGCAGAATGGGCATGCACAAGAATTCAGTTCTGACAATATTAAAAAAATATATTTCAATTGCTATGTTTTTATTTTTGATTTATTTCTCCCCATACTGGTTTTCAAATATGCATGTTCACAGTTGATGCCACACAAATTTGACCCAAGAAATATACCTTAATATAAAATAACAATCATCAAACATATAATTAAAAATAACTGTGTGGATCATCTCGGTCTCCAAATAATATTTTATTCATTGAGATAATATGACATCAAAGCATCAGTTTCTATATCTTTAGTTTTCTGACCGGTGTATTACAGCAACCACTGGAAACGCATGAGATAAAAGAGGGAAGGTAGAAAACCACAGAACAAGAAGCTAATGCTTTGATTCAAAAAATAAAAGAGTCAGTTGAAACAAAGACTCTTAATATCTCATTTTAATCCCAGCATTTACAAGCACTGGAAAAAAGTGACCAAAAAACCCAGAAAAATTGTACATTACATGTGTCTTCCAACTGCAACCCTCAACTGTGACAATAAGACCAAGGAAATGGAAACGGTCTGAGGACACAGATACAGCTCAAGCAGGCTGACAGGCAGGCACACGCGCACACACACATGCACAAACACACGCTCTCACCCACGCACACACACACACAAATGTCCACTTTCCCCCTCACCAGTTCAATGAATGTTTGAATTACTGTCAATTGTCAAAAAAGTTCAGCATTTCATTGATTTACATTTATAAATATGATTTTTTTTCCTTGTTCCCAGAATGGAAATTTATGATAAAAAATAAATTACATTAGATTAAATTAAAAAGAGAACATCTACTCTGTGATTTGACCAGATTTTGTTAGAAATGTTAACATGGCCTTTCAGCCTGACTGGTTTATGGTTTCTTATCAGTCACGGCTAAATGTGAGAAATGGGAACTCTGAGTTTCAGTGAAATCAGCTTGCTATTGGCCGAGCTAACCCGTCCCCCAAATCCTCCCCCTGTCCAGTGCAGTAATACTAGTTTATACTGATTTCACTTGATTAATTTTCCCTCCCATATCCTTCTGTATTTATTTCATAAAGAACTAGGGAAAAACATTTAAATGAAGAAAAAACAAATAAATACATTTCTCTGCCCCTCCCCTCCATTCTGAAAATAAAGAAATTGAAATGCTTTCCGGAAATATGAGAAATCAATCCAATTTTGTTTTCTTGTTTTAAATATAGAGTTGTACACACATTTTATTCCGACACATAAATTGTGTTAATCAGGAAAATGGTGAATTTTCTTAGAGAAGAAAAGGATTAGTGCTTCCTCCTGTGGCTGCCCCCCCACCCATGGCTCCACTGGCTCCCATTACTCCACCGCCCCCTGTGCCTCCACCCAAAATCAATTGTGGCTGCCCTGGTACTCCTGCACCCATGAGAATGGTAGCTCCCGGTGGGGCCATGGGAGAGATTCCTCCATAGGGAATGCCCATAGGGCTGGACTGTACCACCCCCAGACCCATCTGTGGGGGTGTCATCTGAACTCCCATTGCAGGCATTGCCATCCCGGGCTGGACCATTCCCAGAGTCGGAGGGGTCCCCAACATGGGGTTGGGTGGTACAGGGCTGGTGCGGAGCTGGCTAAGGCCTAGTGAGGAGGTCTGGGGAGAGATGGATGCCATTGGGGCTGCACCAAAGGGGTTGGAGGATGGGGGAGGAGTAGGAGAAACCCCTCGGCTGGAGATGGAACTGCCTGGAGTCAAGGCCATAGTCGGGGCGGGAGAGGCACCTAAATAATGAAGAGGGGAAGGGAGGGAGAGAGAGAGGAGTGACTGGACAGCAGAGAGAAAAGGCAAAAATCTCTGAGGCAAAACTATAGTACAGAGAGTGAAGAGCCTTGTCACGGACAGCAGCAAGTTCTGACATCAAATTGGTAGACCGATTATCTGCCTGGACTCTCACCACCCTGGCTTCTGTATCTATATTGATCTGGCAAAAAAATTCACACATGGTCATTCAGGATGACAGACGGAAGGACAAAAAATTGGGATCTATAGAACATTATGCGCTGCCACTATGTTGTAACAGCTGTGTTGGGGGACCTTCACATTAGATTTTTCCTATCCATATTATACATTTTTGAATGTACCCAGAAGATCTTACCAGCTAACCCTAGTAGCAAGGGCTTGCTTATTGTGAAATCAATAATCTCAGATTGATCAGTATTGCTTAGCATCCAAGCCACTTGTGAACCTGAACGTGACAAGCATCTGGTGTTAGGCTGCCGCTACAAGGGATCTAATGCTCACATCGAACCTAAACACCGACTCACTCTAACAAGCAAAAATTGACCATCTTAGCTCCATTGGCCAACTGAGTTTTTTTGTGCTGGGATTAATGCCAGAGGAAGTTTGGATCTGTGCAGTTACTGAATCAACAGAGCATTGGCGACTTTTAAGCACTACACACCTCAGCACTTGGCAACCATGCTCTACTATTTTATGTGGACTGCTACTTCTTGGTTACTGAACACTATGGCGTAACCTTAAGTTCAACCACTGCAATAACATTCTTACCAATCACTGAAATATCACCGAACATTCTAATCAAAAGGCATTTTAATTAGTAACACAGTTATCGATAAGTTAAATCAGTGTCACTTTTCATAGTAGCTGTAAAACTGAGAATCTGACAGTGTGAGGTCCATCTTAATTCCAGTGCTGATCACAGTAGTGGCTTTTGCCTACTGAATAAAAGCTAGTGCTCAGATCTCATAAACCATACTGCCCATAATAAGAAAATGCATGTTTATACACACAAACATATGTATGAATACTGACGCTGACATTTCAATGTGAAAGGGCGTAGATGTTCAGAGAAACACGCCTCGTGTCTTTTGTGTATCCTTACCCTGTGTCTGCAGAAAGGGGTTGTGGGTGGACTGGGTGGAGATGGATGGGGGGGGTCCCTGTTTGGGTTTGGGCTTGGATGACACCAGAGAGTCCAGGTCCACCAGAGCCGCATTTGGACCGAGAAATGATTCAGGAGTTTTTCTCACTGGGAGTGAGGAGCTCAAGGACGAAAGGTCAAAGGGCACAGGTGAGCCAGTACTCCCCCCACCTTCCCCGCCCACTCCCGTGGACCCTTTCAGCTCCAGATCACCTGGAAATAGTGACGACAGAATTAAACGAACATATGCACGCTCAGGCACTGACTGCGATGAACACCATAAAGACACAGAGAGTACCGTCCAACTGGCTTCACTCTGACTGACAGCAGGATGCTGGCTACATCTTCCAGGACAGAAAGGAGCCCACACTTACCTGTGCCATTCGTGGTGTGTTTGGCTGAACCTCCCCAGGGGTCAGAGGACAAAGAGTCAGCAGCTACGGCACTTACGTCTGCAGCCCATGGGTCACTGGGTGCGGAGGTGGTGACTGGAGCCACATTGCTCCCCCACGGGTCAGAGCTGGCCTGAGTCACAGCTGAGAGACACATAGAATAAAGTGGTAAATGTCACACTGAGCCAGCCAATCAGGGCTCGGGGCACATGACACGCAACATCGTTCGATACCTGTGGAACCCCAGGGATCTGTGTTCACCCTGGAGGACTCGCCCCATGGGTCCGGCGCGGGGGCTACTGTGTTCCCGCTCCCTCCCCAGGGGTCAGCGCTGGGTGGAGAAGCTGGCGAGGATCCACCCCATGGGTCTGAGGGCCCCCAAGGGCCAGGGGCAGTCTGAGTCGTGGGTGGGGGAGACGGCCCGGTGGAGGCTGCTGTCGGGGGAGCAGCCGCGGTCCCCCAGGGGTCAACAGCGCTCAGCTCCATGAGAGAGCCCTGGGAGAGGGTGGAGAGTAAGGCAGGCAGGCTAGGTCAATTCATACTTTTCAGCTTTCGTAACAGACAAGGGTGAGTGACGTCAATTTTGGGGTTGGCTGCAGACGGCTGTGGTCAGTGCACGTGTAGCCCAGATTTTTATGTCTAGCGGAATTTATTAGGTATTTGCAGCAGGTGGATGTTCACAGATCAGCACTGGACAACAAAAGCAGAGGAAGAATGGTTGGTGGATTCATATTGTCCGCACATTATATCGAAGTATACGGTATTTTAAAAAGTAACATTATTGAAGCATTTTGAAAATTCCCCCAACGATGTGGGTCCTGACTAATTTTGTCATAAAGATTTCAAAATGCCTTTTTATAGTAATATAGCCCACGCCTTGACTAATGCATTTAAAACTGTTGATAACAGTTTACCCATTTCACTACACTGCTTGGTTGTTACGAGACATCCGCCCTCTGCTGGTCAGGTGAAATAATACATTTTCATGTACCGACTGCAACCATCCACAGCTGCAGCCAAACGTGTGAACACAAGCTGCTCCGCACACGACCATTCGCAGCCCAAAAAATGCAGGCTGAACAGTATGAACTGGCCTACATGCAGACACGGCCTATCCTTTCACTATGGAGAAAAAGCTTAAGGGAGGAATGGGAAGCTTGGCTGTTACACACAGCAAACAAGCCCCAGGGAGACTGAGCGCGACTCACCTCCTCTGCCTTGGGCTTCTCCCTCTTGCTCTCCTCAATGGCCATCTGGAGTCTGAGGTCGTCTCCCCGGCGCAGACGCTCCTCCTATCAAGCACACAGCACACAAGGCCATGACATGAAAGATCCGGTCACGACGGTACTGTTAACGAACCCGCCGCCTTACGGCATCATCCAGAAGGTGGGTCGGGCTGTCGGCCTACGTGTCTCCTACCTGCAGCGTGAAAGGCAAAGCCACACCTGCAGCAAACCGCAGCTGATTGCCAACTTCAGGGTAAAACACAGGCACTGGTGTCAAATTTCCCCTCAATTACATTAACATGCTCTCTTGGTTTGTACTAAATCTGGTTCACACATTCCCAGACAATTAGTATTTTGACAGATTTACAAAATATGATCACCGATTTCAGCAATTTACATAAAAATTAAAAAAAACGTGCAATTTCTGTAATTTATAGCTGTCCAAACCTGATTGTCTGTGACAAGTACACACACACACACACACACACACACACACCAGAGGAAAATCTGGGTGAATTCTTCTTGATTGTGATTCAGTCTTCAGGTTGGAGCAAACACAATCATGGCAGTCTCTCTAACCCCTGACCCCTGACCTTTTCGTGCATCTCCTTGCTGAGCGAGAGCGCCCACCGGAGCTCGGCATCCTCCAGCGGGGCGAAGCTACACTGGGGTCGGGATTGACAGGCGTGAGAGCAGAGCGACACTTCAAACAAGTGCCTCTTCAGCCTGGCCAGGGTCTCGGCCGGCGGGGGCCTTTAAGCAAACTGCCTTCCCAGTGACACAACTGCCATGTCTGTCTACGAGAGAGCCACGGTTAAGCTCTTACCCGTCTAATGTGCCAGCTCTACGGATCAGGGCATGACCGTGAAGCCTGGGGAGGGCCTGATACCTGTGCCCTAAAAGGTTCAGTGCTGAAGCCCAGCCCCGCCCCGTCCCACCCCCACGCGGCTAAACCCTGGGTTATCGGTCCAGAGGTCTGCCGCCCCCTACTGGATGCCGGGTGCACCGTTTTACCTGTTCAGCCTCCTCTTTGCTCATGGCGAGAGCCAACTGCAGTTGCAGGTCCTCCTCCCCGGAGCTCTGCGGCCAAGCCTGCTCGGGGTCAGCTCCGCTCCCGGAGCCTTGGGTGTGAGAGCCCAGAGAGGAAAGCCCGCCACCTCCCCCTCCGCCACCCAGACCTGGAGCAGAGGGAGCCGAGGCTAAATGAAGAGAATACAAACACCTGTGTAAGTGTTACACTGTGCAAATGTGTAAAACAAACAGTATGGTTCCAATAGGCTGGCTTGTTTGGTGACAGTATTCATAGGGAGGCCAGCAGCCCACTGACTTTGGATCCCAGCTAAGGATCTTTTGTTTCCCTCTCCTCTTCTACCTTCTGGCTTTTATTATCCGTGATTAACATTGGGAGGGTGCGTCATACAGTGGGTTAGGAGTCTGAACCCACGACCCAATGTTGTGGGCTCAAATCCCACATCTGGCACAGTAACCAAATAACTCTCCCACCCTCATCCCTAAGTGCTACTGGAAGGCACTCTGTGTTGGCTGACCCTGCTGCCCACCACTGTTGCTTTGGACAAAATAAGCATCTCAAAAACACACTGCCACCCCCTGTGCCACCTCTGCTTCACTCGTGTATCATGGACTGTAATATTTCTCTGTGCAAAAGCAGAATTTTAATTGATTTAATCGCTACGATGAGCAAAGCATTTTTTTTAAGTGCTTTCCCCTCACAGAATGGCAACACCGCTACAGTTCCTAAACACTAATTCACTTCACGCTTCCTGAACATGCCTGTGCATCCAGGTGCTCTTTCCCTTCAGCTGAACCACCTGTGAAATATGCCGCCTCCACACAAGCAGCGAGCAGCCGAGATTCAACAGCAGAACACTCGGAATCCACACCTATCGAGTCAGAGTCCAGCCGCTCTCTCAAAACAGCCATAACTGTGCCAAGACACATTTTTAAAGTGACTGTGGCCATCTAGCTGAATGAGGCGATACCTAATCAGCAATAATACGCAAGGTGCTCACTGGTCATTTCTAAAGACATCTTACATTTAATTTTAGTTTCCATGACTAGATGTAAACATCAATGGTGTGTTTGGCACTAGGTGAGTTAACAGTATTAAGCTATTAATATTAACTACAGTAGTCTTGTTGCTGTGTTTTAGTGTTGACAGCTGATGCCAACTGACACTGCTAGCTCACCTAGCACCATTGTTACATCTATTCACCTTGTCAGGAGCACAAACACCCCAACGCTAACTTCTGTGCAGTGATACAGTATGTGTGTGGAGTTCAGTAGAAAGAAAATAGTTCCTGCATTAAACTGCTCACTACAAAGTCTGGGGATTATCTTGAGGAACCAGCTCATGATTTCAGGTAAGAGATATTGCTGTTGGATTTTTCAAATGTACATTTGGCCCTTTAATCACCACTGATTTCCATTATATTTGAGAGAAGACTGGCATTTCTACCGCTGAGATCTGCAAAACTAGATAACTCGCTACATCTACATGGATAAATACCACTATAGTATACTGAATTCTTATTTTGTTATTTTGGGATGAACTGCCCCTGTAAGCTACAGCACCTCATCATAGTATTTCCTTTGCCATTGTGTTGGCTGTCACCTTCCCTAGCCAAGAGCACGAAGGAAAGCAAATTGAGTTCCTACCACTAGTGGTCTGTGCCATCTTCTCTTTGGTCTTGAGTGCATGAATCCTCTCCTCCCGTAGCCTCTCCTCATCCTTCAGAAGGGTCACCAGCTGCTTGGCCTTCTCCCTCACGTTCACCCCCTGACAGGAACGACGCACACACCACGCTCATCACAGTGTGGCAACCCTTTCCCCAGAGAAGCCGGCTTGGTGGTTTAACATCGTCTTGATGATATGAATCACGGGTGGTCCCCGATGTTCCCCCAGAAGATTGAGGTCCGAGAGCCCGTCAGATACACGTCCATGTGCCACGGTACCTGGTCCTTGCCGTCCCGGTCGATATACTGGAAGTCCTTGAGTGTCTGGACTGCGTAGATATTTTCCCGGCACTGCTGGGCTACTCGCTCAGAGCCCGTTTTTATCAAGTACTCCATTAGGGTCATGGCCTGGGAGAGCACAGTAAACAAACAAGGGGCGACACGGTCAGAAGGCAGTCTACGTCACCCAGCTGCCGGACGTCTGTGTCGGCCACAAGCTCGTAAAAGTCAAGGATGGATCAAAGGAGGGGTGGACAGACGCCTCTGTGGCAATCCAACCCCATGGCCGCCACACCTTGTAGACGTGCCTCCAGTTCTTGCCGTGATCATTGAGGCGTTTCCACACCATGCTCATGATCTCGGAGAAAGCCACCACGTTGTAGGTCAGGTCCGCGATCTCCGACATGAGGGAGCTGGATGGGCCCCAGGGGTCATTGGATGTTGCCTCCCTAACCTAAGAAAAAGGGCACAGAAAGGAAAAGAGGCCCAGTTGCACAAGGGCGGCAACACTGAAAAAGAACAAAACTGAATGGCTGGGCTAAGAGCAAAAATCTACAGCGTAACTGCAGTAAGAATTTCCTGCTTGGGATCAATGAAGTGCATCTATCCACCCACCTATCTAGCTGGAGGGGAAGAAGGAAGCAGCCTCACCTTGATCTCCGCCTCTGAGTAATTGTGAACAATGTTCTTCACTTGCCGTCGTAACGATGATGTCGACATGGCAGCCAGCAGTCTTGTTCTGCCAAGACATGTCAAAAGGGAACAGCAAAAATGGATAAACGCACCACAAACACTGGCCACTGATATATGATTGACTGTTACAACAGGGTGGAAGAGAAAGAGACTTTGCAATGTGAGGATGGGCACAGCCTCGCAGAGTGATAAATACTGCTGGGAGTCTGTGCCCTCTGCCCAGGCTGTGAAGCCCTCCCCACCTGTTAAAATAGATCTCTGTGGATGCTGGGTTTTTTTCCGGAGCTCCACTCGTTTACGGAGTGCTCTGTCTCACTCTGTCCTTATCACGCCACGGCAACATTGGGTCCCAGAACCAAAAGTTTAGGCAAGTGAAACTGGAAAGGAAGAAGACTTGGTTATGTACGACCAGGCAAGTGTCATTAAAGGGCGAACAGACACCCCAGAGTATGTTTCACTTCCTTTTTTAAATTGAATTCAGCTGAGCATAAAAATGTGTGTCTTGTTACCGTTACATCTTGTGCAGAATATTTATAAACGTGCTGGAGTAGATTTACTTAAATTATTTCACAGGGTGGAAACTTGTGGAAGAGACTGCTGATAAGCTCACTATCGAGTTAAACTTCGTTCCACGACACCAGAGAGATTCGGATTGTGAGGCGAGCTTGAATTCAGAAGTCTGGGCCAAAGTTCATGTATGTTATCTAATGAGTGTTCCTGTGGTGATAGGCAAGGAAGGCTCACCCTCCCTGCTTATACATAGGAACAGTTAGATACACCCTCCCCTACTCTCTATCAGCAGAACTTCACCTAACCATCTCAGCCTAACCCAAAGTACAAAGATAAACATCCCTTCCTGTGCAGGTCTCCATCTTGGAAGGTCACAGTGTATGCCCATTTTCCATCCGTGAAAATTTAACAAGCTTGGTATTTAGTGAGAGAGGGAGTCATATTTATTCGGTTAATAGAAAAGGAAGCCGTTTCATCTGCTTTAGTGTTTCAGTATTCCAGCAGAACACACACTTGTCCTTGACGACCAAGATAGGACATCCCAAGTCAAACTCTGTTTAAACTCTAAGATTATCTGCTTGAAAATAAATGAGAAAATATATTATCAACCAGCAATAAAGCAAATATAAAATGATCATGACACGGAGACACACAGAATGCAGTAGCTGTTGCTTACAGTTAAAAAAAAAGTTCAACAACTTCACCATGTCAGATTACAACGAAATAAAGCCATATTAAAAACGACTCCATAAGTAGTGCTTATATCAAAATGTTTCACTTCAGAGTTGGATGTAGTCGCTGCAATTTGCCGCGTCTTCAGAGCTCTGACTTATATCGATCAAACGCCCGCATATAGGCGGAAGGAGCTTATGTGGGGGGCTAATGTCCTAATAAAGTCGAAAAAAGAGGTAAATACGACTACAGATCACCTTTAATAACGCGACAGTGTGTCCAGCTACAGCTACACCACCGTGCCGTTTAGACTTCACTCTCACTCTCACTCACACTGACACAGACAACATTAAGGGGCGATCAGCCAGACAGGCCGCCGCCGGGTTAAACCTGGACACCCCACAACGCCGACTACTCAGTCATCACGACGGGACGGACCCCCGCCCAACAAAACACGAGACACGGCCCACACACCACAATACACCCGACACTGCCCCTAGTAACCACCGAGTGGGCTGCCTGGTCAGTGCCAATTCGTAGTTAGTGCGATTTTTAAGATACAGCGTTTCGCTGGGCAGGAAAGCGGGTGTAAGGACCCCTGGAAGTGAGGCGGACACTTACCGTTCAACAGTCCCGCTGTCCCTCTCGGTGACGGCGACGCCGAGAGCCTGAGACAGCTGGGCGAGGAGTTTGAGGGGAAGAATGTGGGAGTGAGTGCCGGCCGACGGCCCGATATCCCTGCGGAGACGGTGAATCAGAGCCGGTCATTTAAAGTCAACCATGTCTGCAGACGAAAACGTTACACTAGCTAAGCTAGCTAGGCTAGCGACAGGAGCAAGCCCGCGCCGTAAAGCGGAATACGCGAGAAGGTGCCCCTCTCTGAAAAACTCCGCAAACGCTGGATATCTTAACGGCGCCCGTATCGGCAAGCGGTGTGTCCCTTATTACTGTCGTTATTATCTTTATGAAATCTATACTGACCCCTTAGTGGCTCAGATGCCTACGAGAAAATGGCGGCGATTCCGCTTCCGCTCACGACGGCGGGGAGACCGCGCCCCCCGGCGCAAGAAGACTTGGTGAATATTTATGAGGCGGGCGCGGCTTTTGTCCAATCAAAATGTACGGCCTGATTATATTATATTTCCTCCATCCATCAGTAACAGTATTCCGTTTGGTTATTTTATTATACTTCTGATTTTTACTGTATTTTGTGTTCCAGTACAATTCTAAAGAAATTACTAACTATACAAAGCAACTAAGAATAGAGGCTGGACAAAAACGCCTTTCTAACTAAATTATAATTTCAAATTCACCTACAGCGCACCTATATTAGATCGAATGCCAGTTAACAGTATGTGTGATATACAAAATAAGTGTGACTGCTATATCATTGTGCTGTGTGAATTTCCAAAAGAGACTTTTGGCTACTACTCCAATTCTGAGGCCAAGTAATCGGTGTCTGGATTGCGGGTTCATCGTCTCAAATGGAATTACATCATAAAGCTGATATTTACGGCTGTTATGTGATGTTGTAAGGAGCACAAACTGAAGTCTCTGGGGAATTACGATCTGATGAGTTGTCTTTGAATTTTTTTCCTACAGCTGAACAAGTTTTAATTAGGAGAACGCCAGGTGATTTCTCTGACCCACAATGTCTGCTGGTTTGGGCAGCTATCTCAGGGGAGACATTAAGTCCCATGATTGCTCTGCCTGGTCGTTTACCTGCCAAGGAATATCAGGCCATTTTACACCACTGGGTACACCCTGTTGTGCACACAATGTTCCCTCATGATTTTCTCATATTCCCACGATGATAATGTCTTCATTATGCCACAAAGCTAAACCAATTCCAGAGTGGTTTATAAACACTAGGATGAAGTGAAACTCCTTCTTGGCCTTGGGATGCACTATATTTAAACAGAATACAACCTTGATGGGATGTTCAGGAGTGCAGAAGGTGAAGTAGATTCCCACTGCCTTCCTCAACTGAAGAACTGTTGGTATTTAATTTTGTTGAAGAATGGTCCAATGGCCCACAATACATTTCAGGAATTGCAAGACAGCTTTACAAGAAGATCTGAGTGATATGACTTCTGAAGGGACATGCTTCTTATGTCATCAAATGTTATTGGAAGGTGTTATGTGCCTCTGTGGTTTTGCCCACCCCATAGGTAGCTATCCATCAGATCAATTTAAAATACATTGCTTCCTAACTAGTTCTTACGTATAAGCTGAGCATCAAATGGTAATAAATTTTCCTTTGATAATTTGAGCGGTTTGTTTTCATCCACCTCATTAAAACTAAACTGGACTTCAGAAGCATGCATGAAATGGCGTTCAGCTACAACATTCAAGATATAAATAGTTTACATAAATACCTTTCTGTCTTCGTATGGTAATGGCATTATCACCGTGCGCTGCACTGCAGTAGCTATCAATCTCCACCAAGAGGCAACCTGCATCTACTATTCATTTGTACTAATATTGTGTGTTTGTTGCACGGTCTGTTCTACAGGTGAACCATACTTATTTTAGTAAATATTAGTCATAGCTTTTTATGTCATTGATCTGTTTGCTTTTGCGGAGAAATGCATTATAATAGATTTCAAACATATGGAAATGATCTTCTTTGAGAAGCCCTCTGCTAACCCTGTACATTTCTCTTAACAATAATTATAATATGATTTTAACTGAAAATGAAATTTTTAATTTTCCCCACCCTTCCAACTCCATGGGTACAGCTATTAGAGACCACAAGCACAAAGCACCTGTCAGTAAAAGAACCTACAACCAGGCCCAAACCAGGGTAATACTAAGGGGGGTATCCATAAGAGCTAGCCAGAAGATATGACTTTGCTAAAGAGAGTTTTGACAGAAAGTTCAGGGGTCCCTGGGAAATGACCATATGTCTACTGTTCTACTGAAGGTCTGTGTAGGTCTTCCGAATCACGGCAGGGTCTGTTGGACGGGAGCATCAGAAAAACAAGAGTAGCAACTCGTCTAAGTTTCCTGTTCTGGGAGTCCATTCAGTGGTACCAGTTGTCACAACACAAATAACACGGATACAAACACCCCTGTAGAGCAGCTGTGGTAACCCGATCCTCTGTGGTGGTGATAAGAGCAAGGTTTGTTACATAAGCAACGGTAGCTAAATACATAGCAATAGTAACGTGGAAATCAGTCTGTAGGGAGAGTGTGGGGAAGGGGGGGGGGTGCAATGGAATGGAGCAAAGCTGGATGGGGATAGATAGTTGGCAGAAACACAGAGAGCGAGAGGACTGCAGTAATAAGCTGGTTTGTGAGGCAACATTTCAGCTGTTAGTTTTGTCACATGGACATAAACTACTGAGTGAGGAGAGGGCACAGGGGAATTAGCGATGGGGGGGGGGGGTAATTCATCAGGGAGGGAGACAGGGAGGTAGAGGGAAATCTGAGACAATTCTATCAGAAGTAGTAATTAGAGTTTTGGGTTGTTAGAGAATTGCAGCTCGTGGGTCCAAAATTCCTCTAACTAGGAATGGGGTCATGCTGTGGTGGATTGTAACCAGCGAGTGGCACGGTGTGACTGGGAGGAGGGGGGAGTCGAAAGGG
>JAODUD010000134.1:2364839-2394709 GCA_026784285.1 Stomatorhinus walkeri
GTACTGCCACACACAGAGAGGAGAAAGTACTGCCAGACACACAGGGGAGAACGTACTGCCACACACAGAGAGGAGAACGTACAGCCAAATACAGAGAGGAGAACGTACTGCCACACACAGAGAGGAGAAAGTACTGCCAGACACACAGGGGAGAACGTACTGCCACACACAGAGAGGAGAACGTACAGCCAAATACAGAGAGAACGTACTGCCACACACAGAGAGGAGAAAGTACTGCCAGACACACAGGGGAGAACGTTCTGCCACACACAGAGAGGAGAACGTACAGCCAAATACAGAGAGGAGAACATACAGCCACACACACAAAGGAGAACGTACTGCCACACTCACAGAGGAGAACATACTACCACACGCAGAGAAGAGAATGTACTGCCACACAGACAGTAGAGAACATACTGCCACACAGACAGTAGAGAACATACTCCCACACGCACAGAGGAGAATGTACTGCCACACACAGAATCAGGTGTATTATTATATTTTGACTGTAAATTTCTGTTGTTCTTAATATATTGAATAATTAAAAACATCAAATTCATAAAAATAGAAGTAAATTATTAATGCTTTGTTAGCCCTGATGCCTCACACAGGGATTGGGGTTTGAGTCTCCACCCTAGCTCTGGTTTGTGTTCTCCCTGTGAGTGTTCTTCTCCTGTGAGTGTTATTCTCCCTGTGAGTGTTCTTCTCCTGTGAGTGTTCTTCTCGCTGTGAGTGTTCTTCTCCTGTGAGTGTTCTTCTCCCTGTGAGTGTTCTTCTCCTGTGAGTGTTCTTCTCCCTGTGAGTGTTCTTCTCCCTGTGAGTGTTCTTCTCCCTGTGAGTGTTCTTCTCCTGTGAGTGTTCTTCTCCCTGTCAGTGTTCTTCTCCTGGGCTTGTTCTTCTCGCTGTGAGTGTTCTTCTCCCTGTCAGTGTTCTTCTCCTGTGAGTCTGACTTATTCTCCTGAATAAGTCTGACTTATTCACTGCCTTGCACCCGCAGCTTCCAGGAAAGGCTGCCTGACCCCCACAACCCTGCCTATGAAAAGCAGGTACAGGAGACAAATGTCAAATGTTGTGTCACAAGGGATTTTCCATGACACAGCTATGATCAGATTTGCTGCCTCTTATTCCAGTCATTCAGCGAAGTGCTTTTGTATTACATACAACACACAGGTAATCAGAGCTGGATAGTTCAGGTCCAGAAAGTAAAAATCCACACCAAGATTTTGTTTCAACTGAGTCACAGTCAGAGTACTCAACTGGTTGGATGAAGCAAAGATTTGGTCTAGATTATTACTTTCTGGTCCTGTACAGGTGACACAGATATACCTGCCGCTTTTGCCGCTTCATTTGGTCTCCATCTGTGTATCTGACATTGTTTTATAGGGTTTCTTCTAGGTACTTAAATTACTAAAGCAAAGAGGCCCTTATTATGTGATTACAAGCACGGGCCTTAGGTCTGCTATCTGGGAGGGGTTTTACTAAAATTGGGTGGATGAACGATTTTATGGAGGCTCATCCTCCTCTTCACTTAAATACCCCCTATAGGTTGCTTACGTCCTACATCACCGCTTTCAGCAGACGACCAGAAAAGGGATCTCTGTGAGGCCTCGCCGTGGGGAATTTCCTATATGAATAGCAACTTCATTCAGCCACCAAGGGAAGGCCAGTCGGTCAGTGTGTGACCCATTTATCGACTCGAAGCTGTTGCTGTGATGGAAATGCTGCTGGTGGGTGGCGGCCACACAGGGCCTCCATCTCTATCTAAGGAGGAGAAGCTTTAGGGTTCTGGGTTGGCCAACAGAGCTGGATAGTTGGAGGTTACATTATGTTTGGCCTAATGCAGTGTTGGAGCGATTTCAGGATTTCTTAAGGTGGTGGCATTAGAGCAGAAGGGGCAATATTATCATTAGTCAATGATGTTTCAGCTGGCGAATGACAGGAGAGAGGAGACTCTGAGGACCAATCAGCTTTCAGCTTGGGCCAGTGCCCCTGTGGCTCCAGCCTTGTATTCAACTATAAGCAGTGTGGAAGAGAAGAGTAGCAAAGACAGGCCTGACAGAGCAATTAAGGGGGCAGTGTGTGGCTCATTGGACTTTGATCGGAAGGTTGCTGGTTCAAGCCCAGTCCCAGTACATCTGTGGTTACTTGAGCAAGTTCCTTCACCCCCAGCTCCCTGGGCAACAAGTGGCTGCCTTCACCTACAGAGAGCAAGACAAAGGAGGCATAAACAGAATTTCCCCACAGGGATCAATAAAAGCATCAACTGTAGATCCACTGGCTCTGTGCATAAACTCAGCACTAGCATACCATCTGATTCACATCTTTTCCCAACAGTCTTTTGTGTCATAGTACATTGTGGTTTGAGGTTCAGTAATCTGACATGACAATACATTTTCAGGATCTACCTCTAATAAAGAGGCAGTTTTTCACCAGTTTTGCACATTTTTTTCTGTTCATCGTCCAGTCAGCTGCTGTGTCACGTAGCAGCTCTGGGACCAGTTTGTTCGAAAGCATCATCGGAACAATGTAGCCCATTGGCAATGGGTTGGAGAACACAAACTTAAAATGCATCTAATACAAAGCAGTCTAATGTTGCTAGAAAACGTAATCTGTCCATTACATAGAGGCAGCTGGAACATGCCTCACTGGAATGTAATGGGTTTTTCCTAACATGGGTGTTACATATAAGATTTGGGTGGAAATAATCCATCTGTCTTCCGTACAGAGTGGTGGCAGGCTGGGTGCCGGTCCCATGAGGCATCACCGAGGACAGGACACTCATAATCACGCATGTTTTTGGAGAGCCAGGACATAATACCTAGGCTAATAGGTTATAACTTTAGAATAATCCTGGGGGAATAGGAAATAAGATGGTCCAGAAGCAAGAGAGGATGTTTTTTCTCCAATCATTATTAATGTATTTCCTTGTAACATTGGGCCAGCTCTCATTTGGCAGAACCAACTGTCTCTGCTGTGAGGCTGCTAGAGTTGAACTTCATGAGAATTCAAAACCCCAGACATCTGTCTGGTTGTTCATATCCTGTGAAAAGTCCTTTTTGGCGTCTAGATCTTTGTGGTTGTTGTAGTTTTTGATTTTCAGGTTACCAGGGGTCAACCCACAAAGAAAATCAATCAGGCTGAGCAGTGAAACATGGTGGATGACGGCTCAGCTGGCTGTTTTTCTCAGAATTAAGGAACAAAAATATCAAGGATGGATCCAATTAGGGGGAGGGGGAGCAAGCGATGATGAAGGGAGGAGGATGACAGGGGTGGAGGAGGAGTGGGGAAGAAAAAGAGTGAGACAATCCATAGAACAAAAGGCATTTCGGAGGACGGGAAAGTTGTGAGTATCCAGCTCTGTTTTTCCCCCCAAATATACAATGAATGAGAAAATAAGCAGCTGATAAGATGACTTTGGGTGGCATGCAAAGCGGTGTGTATATGACTGCAAGGTGAACAAAAGGAATATGTATGTACATCTAGCAGGAATTAATCTGAGTCGATAAGAAAATATCCGTCAGAGGTTGGCAGGTCTTCAGAAAGAGTCTGTGATAAAATGCGAACGGGCAGGATATGCGCCTGTGCTGTACTTCAGGATGTCAAGTAAGACAGAGTGAAATGAGAGAAATGGAACCACTAGGACATGTGCAAACTATCAGAGCACATATTCAACTGTAGCTCTTAAACACACATATATACTTACACAGAAAGTCATATACAGCTAACTTATTTCAGTATATCTGGGGGTCGTTGGTGCATTTACCATCGAAACCATCGAAAATGATAGAAACAAGAGGTGTGGGTGGGTACAGAGCATGAAAAACACATTCTTTCGAGTGAACTCATGTCTTGGACTCAAACTAAGAGTGACACATCACTGCTGGAGCGAAGCGAGAGGGAGGAGGGGATAAGGGCAGAGTACAGACTGGTGCCTGCAGTGTGAAGAAAGGGCTCTCAGACACGGCTCGGCAGAAAGGCATCGATTGCACAAAATCGCTCAGCTTAATTAGAACCTCGAGGCAGAACTCAATAAATGTGAGAGGTTCTGGGCAGAGTTTGATTCATGGGGGGCAGAATGGCTAGAGAAGGGGTGAGCTACTGTATCAGTGTAAAGGCTTTGGGAAGTAGGAGTCCTGCTATTAGAAACTGTATCTGAAGGTGAAAATGAGAAGACAGAACACTGTGGGTAAATAGCTAATATCACCTCCCATTGCAGCTTTGTGCTCAGCTCATGACATATAACACATGGCTCCCAGAGTCCGAAAGATGGGCAGACTTCCAGTGGCAGTGCTTCTCTGCAGTTTCCAAGGTAACATTTGGAGCAGAAACAAGTGTTTAACCATCCACTAAATGATTTCTACTTGTAAGGAAAAGTCTCAGATTGCCATGTCTATTATACACATCTATTATATAGTTATAAATGATTATACAGCCATGAATGTTTCTATATATATATATATATTTTTTTTTTATTCACAGTAATTGTTGCTGTGGTTTCCGATCAACAAGCAGGTAATATTACTGTGCAAACTAATTAAGGTCTTCTAAAAAACATGCAATGAGTCAAGCTATTATGATAATTGCTAGATTTGCTGTTAATTAACTTGGCATTCCTGTTCCATGTAAGTAACCCTGCAGATTGACAGAGGAGATGGTGATCTTCATGCGATCTCTGAATCACCTCAAGGTATTTTTATATCTTGTCCCACTCTGTTTACGCCCAGCCACCCGGGATGCGCTGAGAAACATCTCGTGTCGACACCATTAAGCCGTCTACATCAATGAGACATGTGGTCCTTCAGAGTTAACTGCGGTCAAAGCCTTCTCCCTGCAAACATACACATCAGTTTATAATAGTTAAACGCAGACGTCAGATTAAGAGAAGACAGATTATTAGGAACTTTGGGACACCGTCCCTTGGTAATTTCCGTCTCTTTCCAGACTGCAGGGAAGAGACATACCCCTGCACCAGGATGTACTCTGTCCATCGACCAATAAAGAGGTGTATTCATTCCCTCTGTCTTTATAGGTAATCCCTTGCCTTAGGTTCAGGTTGCATCACCAGTTTTTCACAGTATCCCCACTCGTTCTTTTCGTCAGCCATGTTTCAACACGCTGGACCGTTAATCTCACGCCCTCTCTCTTTTCATTTCAGTATCCCCCGAGTCTACGTGATCAACAAGGAGATTTGTGTAAGGACCGTCTGTCAACAGGAGGAAATCCGTAAAGGTTAGTGCGGCCAACTACGAAAATGACTAAACTCTGTGCCTGCGATTGCAAGGTTGGCATTGAAATCTCATGGCTGGCAAAACCATTTCACCGTTGAGCCCTTGAGCAAGGCCCTTAACCCCAAATCATCCAGGGACTGATTGATCGTGCTCTTTGACCTTCACTTGTATGTCACTTTGGACAAGCACAAACACTGTAAAACAAGTGCTTGGCTACTTTTGCGCTGCAAATTCTTTTATCCAAAGGCACCCTTTCATATGGGACCTTTGCATGCCTACTAGGAGATTTACTGACTGTACAGGACAGCTCTTTTAACATTTGTAAGATAGCACCACCATCCATCACTACATATCTCTTGCCCCAAACCCCCCCAGCGGACCTGTGCAGAGAGAGATCCGGTTGGCCAAAGCGAATGCAGAGGTCAGTGCAGAAACGTTGCCGCCGTGGCAACCCCAAAACCTGGGAAAACAGAACCTGAAGGAGGGCAGAAGAATCAACAGTAAGAAAACAAACAAAATAATGAGTGAGACCTTTCTGTATCTTAATAAACCAACTGTGTTTTGGGGGGAAATCACTTAACCCTGTTTCTCATAAATAATATGTACTTCTTTGGCTCTGTGACAGTCTATGTCGTGTATATTTTTTCTGTAATTCATAACTTAGTACAATTCACCATTTCTGAAATATATTTTTTTGGTGCTTAATACTAGGGCATTAAGAGAATACACATGCCAGTTTTCCAGAACTTTTCTGGAACAAACTGTGATACTTAGCGTTTACAGCCACACAACAAATAGTTGTATTTGTGATGGAAACAAAGTTGCTGCTTCCTAATGAAGAGACTGCTACTGTACCTGTTAGCACATTATTTAACTAAAAAAAATTGCACGAGCCCCACATCCTTCAAGACTGCAAAGAAAAAAGGTAATCCCTGAAAGTGTAGGCTGATGCCGACTCCACGCTGGGAGATTCACATGAATCATTAATTAGTGAAGGATCATTATCAAGGACTGCAGTCTCTGCTTTGCTTCATATGGCAGATTGGAATGTTGTTAAAACTGAAGGTGTAGGAATGCTGATGTTGTTAAAGACTAGCAAGCAGTGAAACTAAACTATGCACACTGTATTAACATATGGAACTATACATTAACATGCTTAACCAACCCTTCATGTAGCGATACAACCTGTTTCTACTATTAATCTCTCCAATCAAGGTCTTTCTCCTCATACTCAGCATAAAACCTGAAAAGCAAATATAAATCAAAATGTAAACACCCACAGATTTATAGTTATATTAATAAATATGCTTACAAGACATGCTTCGATTTACTGTTTGTGTATCTTCATTGTTCTTAATGGGGAGCCTGTGGTCTGACTGAGCCATTATCACCTGCATTTGTGTTTTGATTTCAGTTGATATATAATTGACGCACCACCACACAAATATCTCCCAAATTCATTTTTAATGACCGGTACGGCCGTTCTTATTCGGTACAGCATATATACACACGTCAAGTAATTTAAATGAAGAGACTAAAGACAAGAGACTAATAGTATAATGTGCATACAAGTCAACATTAACTGGACCCGATACATCAAATCACAGCAAATTCTGCAGCAGAGAGTCAGGTCGTCATACTGTTCTCCTTCACCGGGTGTGCGAATACACAAGATAATGCATGTTTCATAGCATTTACAGGATTTACAGGTCAATAAATACTACACACTAACAAATAAATATCACAGGACATAAGCCCTTCCTGTAGCATTACCAGTAAGGACAAAAAAAAAAAATCTGAAATATGTACCTGTATTAGCTGAACGACACTTTGTTGGGACATTGGATAAACACAGACGTTTTAAAGTTTAAATACGCTGATTAACCTAATTTTAATACTCCTTAAAGAAGCTAGTTTCCTTAGGATCCTACTTAATGACTAACAACGCAAGTTGTACAGCTTGGGTCTACAGGAGACCATGAGAGGCATATTCATACTCAAAACTGCTATTGACAGCAATCAGAACCTCAGCCGTATTCATTGGAATGGCCACTCACACCAGTATATTAATACTTAGCATCCCCCTGAATCCATCGCAAAAGCATCATCTACAATTCTAGGCATGGTCCTTTCGATGAGTGTTTAGGTTGATGTTCATCAACACGATTTCAGACTCAAGTACTTGACTCAACAATTTCACACCAATAAGTCATAAAGGTGTATGGAAGCCAGAACTCATAGGAAGTCATGTTGCTTTGATGACATAAACAACCATTATCAGTCCTAAAAACACATCTACAAGTAATATATCATCTATATATTTAATTCAGTTGCTCTTGCACTTGTCTGTTTATCTTATGTTCCTCTTTATAAATATAGTGTCACAGTTATATGCTTTATTAATTATATTTCTTATATACCTTTAAGCCCGGGAACTGGGATAGGGTGACTTAACTATTTCCATTACGTTTCAGTACATTTGAGATTTTTCTCCCGGTAATAAATATGACTGAAAGTAAGACAGGTATCAGACGCAGGTTTTCCTTAAGTTAAGGACAGACGCGAGAGGGTGGCTGGAGACAGATTTCCCACAGCTCTGCAGACTCAGAACTGAACCCAGCTTGTGGAGGAAGACTGTTGTGCTGGTGGCTGTGAGCTGCAATAAATGGAATGAAAGCAAACACTTTGGCACATTATTTATGAACTAAAGAAGCTTTGCATTCATAGGGGGTTTGATCATCATGCAGAGTCATTTATTGACTGGTTTGTCCCACCCACCAAAGTTTATTTTCCATTGGTTAGTGGCTGTAACTGACAGTTTTACACCAACTACAGTCGTCTTACTCAGCTTACTACATTTTAAACTTACAACATTTAGAAAACAAAGGTCGTATTGCTGACAAAGGCATGATTACATACTTATAAATGGAGAAAATGAAAGAGACATAATGGAATTTAAAAGATTGTTGCACCATGACAGAGTCACCAGAAAACACAGACCATTAAGTTACCTTGCCGGAGTGGAGAAATCACCCCAAAGGTCAGCACTGGGATTGGACGGCACCACAGAATTGGAGTTACTACTGTCCAGCTCCAACAGGCAAGCTACAACAGAAACACAAAAGCATGCACATCCATCAAACACCATCATACATGTAAACAGATGAGACGTCAGAAGCGGAGAGTAAAAAGAGGAGAACATAAAAAAGAAAAGAAATGAATGAAATAGGGAACATCTAATTTCATACCGGTGTTTGCACCTCCTGTGAATGATTCCATATTGTGATTGGAGGAAACAGATGAAGGGGGTGGGGCTATCTTTCCTCCAGGAGGAGGGGGGAGGAGCCCAAAGCCACTTTGTCCCTGGGAACGAGGTTTCTCCTTTTTCCTAGTTTGCTACAAGAGAGAAATACAAGAACCAAACAAATTTTATTTACCTCAAATATACTGCTTAGTTATAAATCAGTCTGCCCATAATTCTATTATGCCATGCTAATTTTGTAAATAGCGATTCAAACAAGAAAAAGGTACTTGCAAAAATTTGTATGAAGCAGAAGAGCGTTTTACCCCAATATTAAGAGTAATGGTCTGGCCCTCTTTAAACCCCAAGTCCAGCTTTGGTGCAGTATCAGGGGCTTGTGATTGTTTTGCAATTTCATTGTCTTGCTTGACCCACCTATAAGAAAGGAAGCGAACACATGAACACCAGGGAACAAAAGTAACTGGAATGGAGTTTATCTGATCATCAGAGGCGGCTGCTGCAGGTCATATGGGAACCGCAGGTCGTCTCTTTGGAAATTCAGCAGCACAACTCAACCAAATCAGGTTCCTGCTCAACTATGGGTCCACAGCCATCATGACTTTCATCCAGACATTGAGATACGCAATAAAGCAATTTCTTTCGGGATAATAAAAGCTTTCGAATTCTGATCCTGAGAGTCTGTGACCACACGCTCCCTTACACGGGACGCCACAGAAGGTGAGGGGACATACTTGAAGTGGTCCTGCAGAGCTACGTTGAAATCGAAAGAGTCCCCTCTGTCCCCAAAGCCAACTCCAATAAACGCACTTCGGCCTGAGGAGGAATAAGACGGAGATTAAATGGAGTCCAGCCATCTTTCTCTGAGAACATAAAAAGCAGAATTTGTCATTGAGAGCTTAGATATTGGCTTGACAAGTGTTTATCATTTCTGTTAATGACATATGGAACTTCTTAGGTGGTATTTGACATTTTGGAATTGTCACTTGGGATTCTACTTGTTTAACAGTGGATTTGATACAATTCATATTATAACAAGGCTGATAAAGCATGAATAACATTACTTTTTAAACATTTTATGCGGCTACATTTGAATCAAAATTAAATATTATAACAGATCCTAAACAACTGAAATAGGACAATATGAATGTCTACTTTACAGCATGACCATAGTTAGATAAATAAAGTAGTATACAAAGCAGTGCAACACAAATAAGCTATTTCAGACACAGCTAGTTAAGTTAGTTCACAGTATACACACCATTATCATCCTGTATACGAATTACAAAATAGCGACTGGAATCGCTCACTGCTTCCACTGAGATGCCTGGATATTCTTCTACTGGTGCCTGAGCAAACAGCTCCCCTATAGGACAGGAGGGGAAATACAGTCAATGTATATCAAACATCATGTCATTCAGTGCATTATAGCGACGCTAAAGATACTCCGCCACTTCATACCAACTAACACCCATGTAATACTGTCATTACTATTTCTCATGCTTCCTACATTTATTAGTTTTATCTGTGGATAGCCTTCAAAAAGTAAAATAAAAGTCAAATACGGTGGGCAAATGATTTACACACAAATTTATCGATACATTTTGATTTTATTTTTTTCCCCCACCTTCTGTTTTTGAAAGCAATGTCATTAACTGAGACTTAGTGGAGTGAAATGCTTTTACATCATACGGCTTTATCTGCTCCATGCAACACAGATATAGGCATGATTTATTTTTGTCTTTATTTAGAGTCTGTTTGGAATAAAGAAAATTTCTTTCTGAATATCTGTATATTTGCAAACACTGAAGGAAGCTAAGGAAGCTGTGCATGTGGGTGTGCGAATGGTGTGGATGTGCAAATGTTGTGGGTGTGTGAATGGTGTGGTTGTGCCCTGCAATAGAATCGCAGCCCATCCTGAGCTGATCTCTGCTGCCTCGATATGCTCAGGACCCGGGAGCCCTACGGCCCCATATAGAATATAGTTTCATTTTGATGACACTGTTATACTAAGCGTTTGTGGCATTGTGGCTCTGACTTAAAACTGAACATTTAGCCCACTTCATAGAAAATACCAAGCTATACATCATCACTCACTATTCTGTCAAAAAAAACGCAATATGATTTTTGGTCCACGTCATGCAACCCTGTGTCAAGGTAAAAATAACACTGCTGTTCTGTGCCAAAAGGACAGCTCTTCAATCCCCCGCAGATTTCACTCAACCCTAAATTCCCTCGGTGCGAGACGGTTAATTGTTGTTACAATAATGTCATGTTTTGCCAGACTGGCTACATGGGCACATTTGCACTAATTGCTTTTCTATTACCTCACTTGAAGACAAGAATGATGAGACCCGTTGCTTGCCTCCAATTTCAGTTACATGTGTTGAGGTATCACTGAATATTATTCTGTGTTTAAGATTATAAAATTATTAGTTTTCTATTTTATCTATATTAAAAACTATCGAAACTATTACAAAGTGAATGCAATAAACTCCTATATGTCAATTATAGCTTAAAGGCTGGGTATAATCTAAAATGTAAAGCAAGTGGGAAAAATATTGAATCCACTAGCACTGCTCATGTTATTTCTGTAGTTCAATTCCTCCCTTGTAGTTCTTTCCAGGTCAGTGCAGATAAATGCTTCAAACAGCGTGAACACAAATTAGCCACCAACATCCTACCTGGGAAAAGCTGGGTGTGAACATCAGAGGCATCACGCGTGTGAGCTATCATCTACAAGCTACACCTCAGCACTCACCTGAGATTTTGTCCTCCAGTTTTATGTAGGCCACTTTCCCTCTCGCAGTCACTCGCATGCGCCCAGTCCAATCAGGCGTGTCCAGCTTCCAGTCTGCTGCCCTGAGGCAACATAAGTGGTGTCAACAAAGCCGTGACAACATCACAAAGCGGCTCCTGTGCCTGAAAATGTCCCACAGCAGCCCTACCTATCAATATATCTCAATTCAAGTATCTTGCCATACATGTACATAAAACTATATGTCAAATGCAGTTTACAGGCTAACTTTTCTGAATTTCAAAGGCTACTGGGTCTAAGTCATGGTTCTATCACCATTTAACATAAATATAATATAGGATCACCCAGTTAAGACACTGGGGATAAATATCATGTCACGTTTGCTGTTAGGGAAGGCAAATACTGTGCAACAGCTGAAAATGAAAGGTCATAATCACCATGCTAGACCAAGAACTTAATAAGGAAGAGCTACAGGCCTAGCACTGGGCCGACTCATGTCAGACTCGAACCAAGTGAGCCTCTATAATAAAATGTAAACAATATTTTCACAGGTACAAGGGCAGATGCATCTAACAACTATTGTATAGGCTAAACAGTGAGTAAAACACTAAGATTTCACTAATAAGGTGATATAATAGATCATAAAATATTATATAATGGGATTGCAAGATGACCGCCCAAATATTATCCGGGCCTTTTAAATACCGTAATACCCTAAAATAACCGCACCTTATATTAGTGAACGTTTGTATCAAAACAAACCACCTATTTAGCGATATATTACCGATTTGTATTGTATAAATAACAAGCAGTGAATTTTTCAATCTTTTATTTTTTTCCCCAATAAATATTACATTTTTATTGGGAAAGACCATTAGCGACACCGTACGTAGCATACTCGTTAGGTCGCAAACTCCCATTTGTACACCAGAAAGGACAGACTTAAATTAAACATCAGTCTTTGCAGTTAGAAAGTATATTAATCTGGCTGCCATCCGTGCGTAATCAAAGAATACGGCAATCGTTGTCGTATGGTCTGCTCCTTGACCTCCTGAATGGACCTACAGAATGAGCAATCGTTATCTGCCGACTTGCATTCGCTCCCTATGATGCATCCTCACCTCCTGTGCATCTCCATCCCTAAACTCGCCACGAAAGACGCATTACCAGAGAGATACAGGACGCAAGCATCACTGCTGCTATTGTCAATGAGTTACAATAGCTGTCAATATGAAAATCGTTCATACTAGGAGTAGAATTAAACAGGTAATACAAGAGAACTCGGAGGAACAGTTAGGCCGACCGAATAAGTTAATATTGAGATGAGGCTGCGTTACCTGTATCCGCGGTTCGATGCTCTCGGCGGAATGCGGTACACATTGACGTCGGGTTTCACGCACAGCACCGACTCGTACTCACCCTCGGTTGCCATCTTGATTTTAATTCAATCGGTGTTTGTGACAGAATCCGAGAACGTTAACGGCTCCGGGGACGTAATGAACAGTATAAAGGCGCAACATAAATTTGACCATAATCGAGATCTGCTGCCCATGTGCAAATTATTAAGGGTAATATAGTAACAACAACAATTGTAAATTGACTTTATGTGGCATTTATTGGAAATTCACGTTTTAATCACCAGCAATTGTTATTTTCCCTACGAGATGTGGATCGTTCCAACTACTTGTAAAGAAAATACCTGACCTGTAAGAGAGATAGACACAAATAAAATTGCGTTTTTATTTCCTGGTTTATGGCACACTTCGCATGAGCTACATCAGCACCTGCAAGACTCTTTTGCCAGCGTTTTAGGATAGCACTGTCATGCATTTGTAGAAAAGCTGCAACCTCAAAATCTCTTTAGTGATTGTTTACCAGTCACGATAACAATGTTTAACACATAGTAAGTCTTTCGCTTTAAATGGCAGGCAGTAGAAACAGAGTTTAACGGAACTGCATTAATGCTTTACAGTATTCGGTCAAAGTTCAAGTTCTGGATTCAAGTAGAAGCACCATTTCCATATTTTGAGAGCACCGAAAATGCAGATAGAGTTCTTTCTCAAAGTCCAAGGAGTGCAAACGCGTCTCTCAAGTCTTCGGTTTCGCAAGGCTGTCAAATAAAAAAGAAAGGGAAAATAAGTGCATTAAATACTCACAGCTGTATTGGAAGCTAATGTTTTACAAGAATCACATCAGATGCTGTATAATCGTTATATATAATGCACCTGATCTATCGTGTACATATGTAGACATGGGTATATACAATATTTAACATCCAACAAATCAAGTTAACGATTACTATTTGAAATCTGGATTATTGTTATTTATTATGATTCCAATGCCCTATGCCTTGTGTGTTCTGTGTTAGGTTCCAGGTTCCCTGTGACCCTGTATTTCATAAGAGGTTGGATGATGGATGGATTCTTATCACCTGTAGGATGCGGGTCAGTTTTCTTGCCAGTCGAACAGAGTTTTGATGCAGTCCATCCCAAGCTTTGAATCCACGTTCTTTGCGAGCTACAAATGTCTGCCAGCAGTAGAAATAGTCTGTAGTAGAGAAAGATTTCAGTTTAGAAGAGTGATTGTGAGCCACAAATCTAGTAATTGCACGGAGAAAGCAGTGAGCATATTATGCAATTAACTTCATGTGATGAGCACTTTAAGATGTCTTCTTGGTGAAAATGTACCTTGGGGCTCCTCCCCTGCCAAATTTCACATATAATTTTACATATTCAAGGGCCCCTGTCAAGTGCTGCCCCCCCTGAATCTGTCCTGGTATCTATGCCCCTTTGATGCCCCTGATGAGAGGGATTTATCCGTCGTTTCTTTCCTTACCTTTGTAGCTCATAATGGACAGCTGCACCCCAGCTCTCTTTAGGGTCCTCAATCCTTCTCTCTCATAACTGTCTTCATTGTCACAGAAGTACAGACGCGAGCAGAAGATGCGCAGCTTGAGGTTGGGAGTTTGCGTCAGGAAGCGTGCCAACCGGCAGGAGCAATCATAGCAGGGGGACCAGGAACAGAACCAGGTCACAGAGTAAGAGACCTTTGCTCCTCCGGGACCTGAGCCCCAGAGGCCTGGGCACAGCGCCCCCAAGTGTCGAAGGAAGAGAAGCTGCAGAGATGAAGGAAGAATAATGAGAAGTGAAATGAGTGCTCAGTTGGTGTCTTCACTTACTGTTCAATATCAAAACATAAGACTTCAAGTACAGGCATGGATTTTCAACAGTGTTCAGCAACTAGTGTAAAAAACAGTTCATTTCATTTGGACAGCTGTCAGATACTTTTTAAAGGCTACATTGACTTTAAAGATAGGGAGACAATCTTTGCGCTATATTTGAGTCTTGATCATGAAAATATCAGATTACTGAAGAAATATTGCTATGGCATGTTATAGTCTTAGTCTGGCATGGGGCTCAGTGGGGAGAAGCGTGACTTACCTCCAGGTCTGGGGATGTGATTCTCACCTTGGCGGTGTGTGTGTCTCTGTGTGTATGGATTATGTTTATATTACATTGTGGGGACCAAAAGCTCCCCACAATGTAACAAAAACCTGTTATTTTGATGTTGTGGGGACCATTTTTCAGGTCCCCAAAAAGGTCTGTGAATGCAATCAAAAAAAGCAAAAATACCTAAAGTCTCATATTTTGTTTGGTTACTTATGGTTAAGGTTAGGACTGGGCAGGGGTTAACGTTGTCATGTTGGGATTAAAGTTTTCCCCATAGAAATGAATGAACAGTCCCCACAAAGATATAATTACAAACGTGTGTGGAGTCTGCATATTCTCCTTGTGGGATGTGAGTGTCCTTCAGTACAAGGACATGTTTCATCTAATTAGCATATCTAAATTGCTCTTGGTGTGTAATTGTTTGGTTTTATATGTGTGCTTTGTGTTGGATTGGGTGAAGTCCTGTTTTGTTCTCTTTTCTGCCCTGTGACCCCGATCAGCATAAATGGTTAGAGTATGGATGCTATTTTTTTATTAAGTATTGTATAAAATGTTGGGGCAAAGGTCAATGATAATCCAATTACTCAAAGATGATCATGTAACTCAAATATTCAAATAGTGCGACTCTCCAAAGAGATCTTGGGCTTCTATCAGATCTTACGCCCACATGCAGCTGGGTCTGTTGATGTCCAATGTCTAGTCTGTTTATTCTCGCCCACCCACCTCCACGTGGCATCCAGCGCGATTGCGTAGATGTCCAAAATCAAAAGAGAGAGTATCTGGACCATCCCTCCTCTTCACTACAAAACATAGATAGGTCTCGTGTCTCCCTCTTGCCCAGCGCATGTTCTTGTAGTGATAAATAAACTTCTTTTGCGTCAGAAGCACACTGTAGCAAACGGAAGTAAAAGTCACTCTACTGTTCCATTAAAATATTTACACAAGCCAGTGAATGAAAAAAGAAAACAATACTGAAATAATGAATAAGCTTGCATGAAATTGAAATTGGGCAATATATCCATAATAGCTCAGTTCTGAGATGCCAAGGAGATTTTCTGACATTTTGCGAATAATGGGCTGGATTATTAATAATTACACTGAGTTTGTTCCAGTTGCATCAGCTTACATTTATGATTAGCCTGCTTATGAAGACTATTTTGGTATCTGAAACAACTGCAGCAAATCACTTGTTACTCATTCACAGCCCTCCAGCCCTTTCTCAGTTTCACCCCGTTTTTGCAACTGAAACTAGAGAAAGTGCCCTGACGGGCAAAACAGCTAGTATTTGCAGCCAGAGTTGAGCACAGGGGTTAATATGATGAGTAATGCCCTTCGAAAGAAACACAGGCTACACAAAAACAGAAAGTGAGCTGAGTAAGACAGAGGTTTGTAGAAAGATGGGAAGACAAAAGTATAGTATCAGATTTGCTCACCTGTCCAGTTTAGTGATCATTTCACACGATAGGATTCCCCCGCTCAATCAATCAAGCAAGAACTGAACACATGAGCAGGGGAGACAGACAGATTGAAATTCAGATATGGGGTGGAGGGGTTCCTGGTTGCGCAGAAAGATATTCAAAAAGAGGGGAGGCGTGATCAATTTGAGTGGAAGGTTTAGACAAAAGACAGACTGAGCGACAAAATACACAATTTGTCATTGCAAATTATCCTTCACAGCATTACAAGATATTTAGTGGTTAAAGAACATGGTTGCATCACTGATTTACATATATTTGAAATTATTTATATTTGTGTTTTTGGAAGAATAGCGGTGCATGTTTGCACAGATGCATTTGAAGCTTTGCATTAATTGCAGTCATTAAAGGTTTATATACCAAATACATATAGCAATAAAACTGGTCAAGTGCATCATTTGATGTAAATTATTACCAACTCTTTTCCAGTATTTAAGACATGAGGATCATTAAATGTTAACTGTATAGAATACAGCACAGTTGAATTAAACCGTTGGTTAAATGATTTGGTTTTGTCACTATTTAAAAAAAGTTTCCAGATGCTTCTTTGTAATGTTGGCTGTTTTTTTTTTGTTAATTCATCCTCAGGTTCCCCACCGTTCATAATAATTCTTATCGGTCTCATTTCCAGTCTCAGGTGCATATCCCACAGTCAATTTGCATTGTTTGTTTATTTTTTATCTATAGTAATCTGCTTTTAGTGAGGCTCTCATATGCAATTTGCGGTTTGGGAATTTATGGTTCAACTGGATCTATTTTTCTGGGAACACCTATGTGTGCCTTAAAGCTGATCGACACATGTGGAATAGATTTTTCCGTTCCTCGATGTTCCCAAGCACTGGCCCCTGGCATGTGCTCCGCAAGTGACTTCTTTGACCCTTCTGTGCTTAAACACATAGGGAGGAATCTCCAAATGTTTCTGTACGGGATGCAGGACAAGCTGATGTCTGTACTTGAAACCGTGAAGCTCTACACTGTTAAAAATGTGTGTTGGGGAGCATTACAGGGCATTTAATCTGACGATGAGAAACGGGAGATCAAAGCAGGAAATGCTGAGTCATTTTTTCCTAAACCCACCCACACTCACATGCACGCACACACAAACACAGAGAAAAAAATAAAACCACAGTCACAAAAACACACTTTCCAGCACCATTAACTCACATCTGTTTCCTGAAAGCAAATATAGTTATACACAATTTGTTTTTACAGCCAGGTGTTTTCAGAAGCTGACTGACAGCAGCCAGAGGATAGGCAAAAAAGTATATAGAATATTGTACATGTAGTATATAGAGAGAAGGCCTGTTATTACAACTGCACTTCAATCCTGTTAAAACTCAAAACTTGAAGAACTGAAATTGAAACTGAGCTTGTGTTTCAATGTTTAGTGGCACTTTATTCACACAATTTTTACCAAACCACCTTCAGGTGTTCTACCTTTACCCAATGACCAGAAACTTCTCCCTCCTGTTCTGTTGTCTTTCCTGTTTTCACTGTAGAAATATCCGGCACTGCGTATGAGGTTAGCAGGTAGAACCGTCTGAGGTTTACAGGGTGCACGGGCCCCAGTCTGACCGAAGCAGTTACACGAGCTAAGGTGAAAGCGGCACCAAGCAAAAAGTCACTCCGCCCACACACAAACGGTCACAGGCCACGCTTACACATCTGTGTCACTCACCACAGGCCTAAAATCAGCCATTCATGCAGGGGAGGTAAAAGCAACAGAAAGAGCTGCACAAAATGCTAACTGGAAAATATAGGCGGGGAGTGGTAAGGAGTGAAAAAGAGAAGATTACAGCACGTTTGCAGACTCACAGCTTTCAAAACCTCAGACAAGGTGTTCGGGACCCGAGATACAGACCTACGCAGACTCACAGTAACCGCACGCTTCCTCAAACATACACGGCCGGGTTCTTATACGCCTCACAGTATACTTTTACAATATGTACAAAAATATACCCATTTCTTCAGCTATTGCTCAGATTACACTGAACACACGAGTGCTAACTTGGTACAACAGTGCAACAAAAATTAACATGCATTTCAGAAATGTCTAAGTAAAAATTTTTGTGCATCTACGTCAAACAAATGTGCTTGCAAGAACTGCACCAGAAAAGTCACGAGACAAGGGCTCAGGCACAGGGCAGGAAATAACATATTTATTGGGGACCAGGTTCCCTTCTTTGGGGGTTAGAAGAGGGGGTTAGGGCTGGTAGAACACAGGTCAAACAGAAAAGCAGCTTCAATGAGGAAGAATAATTATGGGCAATAACAGGAAGAAAATGCTAAAAGGATACAGACAGCTGTCCGCCTGAAGTTGGATGCATGCCAATTAATACCACTGGATGTGAAGAGGAACATGAAAATACATCAACATAAAGAAGCCAGGTAGCTGGTTCCCCTTCCTGATGCACAGGTTTTGAACTCTCAATGTTTCTGTGAGTTTCTGGCCCGTAGCAGGAGGCTTGATTCATCATGGTAACTACTTTCTCACTTCTGTCACTGTGATCCAAAATGGGTCTCACGAGCTCCAACCTGCATGCTCAGTGTCTCACGTGTCTTTAAGCCGAAACTTGGTTGGCAGTTTCCACGTTCAACACTCAGACAGTGACGAACGTAAGCTTTGAATGCTCCTATTTTTAAACTACTCTTATAGTGGTCGCAACTGAAGCCACTTCCAGAGCAGATTGGAAAAACAGGGGCTGTTAATTTACAGCAATGGGGAGTGCAGTTTTACTTAAACCATTAGGTTACAAGGGTTTCAATTAAACTGTCACGAGCAACTTAAAAAATAAACAGAAAAAAAGATGAAAATACAGCAATAGTTATGAGCACCATAATACAAACAATATGACGGCAGGATGATGAGCCCTTCATCCCCGGAAATGCAGAAGGTGAAGCTCACAGCTAATATCACACATCATAATATCACAGCCTCAAAAGCAATAAATAAAACCATTAAAATAATTAAGATGAAAGTACTGAAGACTTTTATGTCTTCCCTAATCTCTCTGCAGTTCAATCATACCTTGTTTTCATCTTTTCAGTAGTCTTTAAGATAGACAGCTACAGATGAAAGCCTCCCAGCTTCCATATCCCCTTATCCATCTTTATGTTTTGTATTTCCACCTCACTCCTTTCTGCACAAGTCCTTTACAAACACACGATTCACCGGAAAGCCCATCCAGCGCCTCTCCTCTGCTATGTCCCCTAATTTATCTCCTTCCAGCTCTCCCTCGGTCAGATCCTCCTTCTTGCAATAACCAAGCTTCTGAAAAAATGCCATTGCAACCTTTGAGGCGACGGGCACATGCGCACACACCTTATTCCGGCCCAGAGCCTTCTCCTGCCTTTCCACACTCTCTACCAGAAACCGGCCCAGTCCCTCTTTACGGTACCAGCATTGAACCACTAGCCGGCAGATCCTACAGATGTCCTCGCTCAGCCCCCCCTCGAGGGCAATGCAGCCGACGATCTCGCCATCCAAGACTGCCAGCCACACCTCCCCCGCCTCCTGCTCCCTTGCATCCATCTCCCTGGATTTCCCTTTCTGACGACATCTCCCTTTGTCCTGGGCCTTGGTGCTGGCGCCCATGTTCCCCTCCTTCCGCTGAGCATAGGGGTTCTCCATCCTGCAGTCCCCTGGCCCTCTGTAGCTGCTCCCTATGTAGTCCCAGTAGGGCTTGCTGGTGCCCAGGATGCCGAGTGTGCGTGGGATAGTGAGCTTCAGGTAGATGATGACCGCAAAGACCGGTAGCACCAGAGCCAGAATGAAGCTATGCAGGAGACAGCGCAAGATGGACGACGCAATGGCGAGCAGCAGAAGGGCCAATGGACGGGTGAGGAGGTGCAGGATCAGCCGATTCTCCGAGCCCTGCGATCCTTCCTGGGAAGCAGCACGAATGAGATTTATAAAACACAAAAAGCTGTCACAATTATCAATACCTGAGATCTGGAAAATTTCAATGAGGCAAGGCCTTCAGGGACAGGGCTTCAAATCCGGCACGTGTCCTAGTTTAGTGATTATAGAAGATGGATGTATAATTGAGGCGAACGTGTGAAATACACTTACATTAAGTATTGTACTACCCATAAGCAAGTCCTTTATCAAATACGTCACAAGGATCATAAACAGGAGGAAAACAAAGACAAAAACACGATGAAAGTGCCATCTAGTGTATGAATGAGGAGACCACCTTGATGAGCTCTTTAACTATGTTTATATCTTCTTCCTTCATCCTTCGAAGCACAACCTGGCTCAACTCCAGCTTCCCCATCTCCTGCACTCAGAGAGAGCTTTTTAGTGGCGTTGAAAAGAATAAAACTGCGAGGTTAAACAGAAATAAAACTGCATCCTAACCGCAGAGAGGTCATGTCACACATTTCCGAAAATCGCTTATTCCTATACCTTTTTATGAAATGGTTACTATGAGGAATCGCATTGCCATCCAATCGCAGTAGATTACAATGTAGTGACTGAGAAAATGTTTAAACATTAAGCATGTATTTAAAATGAGCTCGTTACGCAGCTTAATTCTGACCTCTATTTCTGACTCCTTGACTTTACGTGGGAAATCATGAGTAATGCTACCCGCTTATTAAAACCGCTAGCAATGCAATGGTGCTACCATTCAATAATTAAGTGCACATACAGCTGTCCATTAACTATATAGACGGGGTTAGGGACCATGTGGGGATTAGCCTACACAGCAGCACAGCATATTTTTATGGTTTTACGGATTTCCGAGAAAGGTCGTTCATAATAAACTGGAAATAACTACAAAAATAAAAACAAACAATATGCCTCGTAGTCGGAAGTCCCCATACCTTTCCTCCAGTTTAATCGGATTGGGGAATCAAAACTGCCTGTTGCTAAACGCAACGTTGGTCGGCTCTTTGGGCCACTCAGACCGAGGCGACGTTTCAAGTTCTACGGCACGAACCCGCGACTTGCGTAGCCATCCAGTTCCATAAGAGCGATTATACGCTGACGTATTTGCGTTAGAGAATACGTCGTAGCCAATCTTTGTCGAAGATACCGGTAGCGTAACGAGCGCAGTACGTGAATTCCGACCCTGCGTACTTTCAGCATATTGGTCAAATAACGTCGCTGATATAAATATGACGTTAGTGATTTAACCGTTAAAATATTCAAGTGTTAGAGCATTGCTGCAGCATAATTAGGTACAAAAAATAAGTTAACCACTGAATCGTTATGTATAACTTCGTTTATTTTCATGACCATATCTATATCAGTATCAATGATACTTAATCCAAGCAAAATATAGACAGTATCATATTCACAAAACGTACTGTTCTCTTAATACAGACTCAAATTTGTATTTCTATTTGCTCCAGTCTGCAGTCATTTGAGTGTTATCCATCTTCACCTTTTATTAACCGCATGATTTACAGCTTTTTTGCACGAACATTGTTCATACTTTTTTCTTCTGTGGAGCAATTATTTGATCCTATTTCATTAATAATTTATTTTTTTGTTTTCTATCTGAAGCAGTATTAGTCCATGGTTTTGCTCAGAGTTAACATCATTAAATTCTTCATATGCGTCCAAATGCCTTACGGAAATACACACACCCTCATACACACACACACACACACTCGTTACTTTGCATTGTGTAAGAACTTCATTTAGGAGGTGTTAGAAGTAGAAGTAACAGGACCAGCAGTAGAACTGAAAGCTTGAGTGTCACTCTGGACGACGTGCTGCATGCTCTCTTTCATTCCACTGCTCTCATCAATCCCTGTCTGTAACTTCACATCGGAGCCTATGTCTTCCTCCATAGCCATCCCTGTACCTCTCTCTCTGTCATCTTCACATGCCTCTGTCTTTTCCATGATACCACTCTCTCCTTCCATGGCTGCTTCTCTTAAGCTGCTGGTGCTGACTTCAATGATAACAATTTCCTCTCCCCCCTCCAACTGAAATATGCCCTCCATAGACCCCTCACCATCACTAACTGCCCTGCCAGTCCTATTATAAGTGACCCCAGTGTCTGAGGTATTTCCTTCACCTTCTATTAATGCAATCATCTGAACCCTTTCCCCGGGTCCTGGGGGTACCATCTTTGCATCATTCCCAAGCTCAAATACCACCTCCTGCTGGCCACATGGAACCAAAGCTTGGGCAGGGTGGCAGTCAAGACCCAGGTCATCTCTCTGAGCTCCTGAGTAAGTGTTTGGAGGGTCCTCTTCCCCCCTCTCTCCCTCTGTTTGAAAGTGAAGAACAAACGATTCCCCTCCTCCATCACCCGCTCTTGACATGCCTGACTCCTGTTCTCCTTTATCAACTCCTTCCCAATTTTGCAGTAGATCCAATGAGACCACCTGTTCTGTGACCTTTCTGTCCTTTGTCTCCCCCTTTCCTTGCGTCTGTATCTCCAGGACGAAAGATCCCTCCTTTCCCACTTGCCTTCCATCCCCAAGTCCGTCTCCCCCAAACTGTAGCACATAGGACTCCTCTCCTCCACTCTCAGCCTGCAACCTCTCCTTCTCCCCAGCTTCCTCTCCCTGCTTCTGAAAGCAGAGGACAAACTGCTCCCCACCAACTGCATCTGAGCATTTCCTATCTGGAGCTGTTGTTGTAGGGTTACCACCCCATGTGCTGGACACAGATGGAACAGCCACATCGGACACACTAATGTTTTCGGAGTCTGTCGTGGCTACAGAGGGGGATGAAAGAGAGCTGGACACAGAAGAGACTGTAATTGGAGGGGTGGGAGTGGACAAGGCAATGCTTGCAGTTATGGCGGTTGAACTTGCACCAGAAGCACTGTTAGAAAGAGTCCCCAGCAGATTAGACGGAACTCCTCCCGCAGGTTTGGCAGCTTTCTGCTGCAGGACAGCTTTGGATCTCCGCAGTCGTTTCGGTCGAGGGCTTCTCATCCAGCTGGTTTTTCTCAAATTCTGTGAGTTTGGCGCTGCATTCCTGACCACAGCTGATGTAACAGGAGCATTTGTGTTAGTCAGGATGAACCTCGGTTGAGTCTGTATTGTCTGAAATGGAGGGATCTGCATTTGGTTAGTGCCCAGGACTTGCTGTAATGCAGGTACGGTTTGCACCACAGAGAGGGGCTGTGGGCTTGGAGTAGGGGGAGCAACGGTAGTGGCACTGGAAGTTGGAACAAGGATCAAGCTTGGCTGGTTACCATTAGTGGACTGGCACTGTAACAGAAGGTAATTTTGAGACTGAGGTGGAGGTGGTGGAGGTGGAGCTGGTGTTGGGGCAGAGAGAGGTATTAGTTGTAGGCCTGTTGGAGTCTGAATCATAAAATAGTTCTGCGATGTATTAGGAGGGATGTCTAAATTTGGTGGGGACAAAATCAAGGTTGACTTAGTTGGGGCTTCAGGAAAGGAAATTGCATTGGCCCCCATGTTCGTGTTCACATTGAGGTTCAGAGTCGAGGACCCCTTTGCTGCCCTGAAGCCGTCCTTGGTGCTGCCCGAGCCACCTGTGTGCGTCCGCAGGTGTCGTTGCAGATAAGAATGCATGACAAATTCCTTCCCACAGAGCTGGCACTTGAAGTCCTTGCGTGCAGAGTGTGTGCGCAGGTGCAGCTGCAGGTTAGAGGAGTGCGTGAAGCTCTTGTGGCACTGGCCGCACTGGAAGGGCCGTTCACCCGAGTGTGTGCGCTCATGCTGCTTCAGGTTGGATGTCTGAGAGAAGGACTTGCTGCAGACAGAGCAGATGTGGGGCCGCACACCTGAGTGCAGCTGGCTGTGTCTGCGCAAGCAGCTGGTGTTCTTGAAGGACTTGCCGCACTCCTGGCACACATAGGGTCGCTCGCCAGTATGCTGCCGCAGATGGTATTGGTAGTGCGAACTCCATTTGAAGGTAAGCGGGCAGTAGGGGCACTGGAAGGCACGCACACCAGTGTGGACCTGAGGAATAAAAGAGCATGAATACCGGCTGAATCTATTACTCACTTAAGCAATTTAAAGCCGTCATCTATCTTTGAACCACTCATGGTCTGCGGGGTTGTTTGGAAGGCCTGGTGTGTTTCCAAGGCAACACAGGGATGACAACTTGACTACCTACATGTGTTTGGACTCCAACACATATCAAGCCCTAAAAGTATCAATATGGATATACAGCTACCCGCCAAAGCACCATGCTGTCCATAGCACAAAGAAAACTGCAATTTTTCCAGTACATCCATGAGTAACATACTCTAAATTAAAGGAGCAGTAAATGGAATGGGAATCATTATTGAAATATATAAGGATTGGCAAACAGAGTGTTTTCAATTAAAATGAGGAAACTGAGAATGCAGTTCTTTTTAAGCATTACTATACCAAAAGGTTGACTTTAAATGTTTTTACAGCTGAAGTGCAGAAAACTTCAGTCTAATTACTAAGGCTGCACCAAAACCACATAAGTGGAAATGCGTTAGTGCTGAAATAGTATAGCAACTGTATAAAACTGAGATCATCACAACAGCGTGTCAAACGCAGCAAGAAAACCACAACCTCTGCCCTTTGGGGTTGCGTGGTATTTCCTGATGTTTAAAACCAGAATCACCCTCAAATGTGTAATCTCACATCAAATCTTGTCAAAAGTATCCTCTTCACTCCAGAACTATTCACAAAAACCACCTTGGCGCTGGGCAGATCGGGGAGTTGGATGAGTTATGACAGGCAGACAGCTTTAGTGCAAATGGTGCTGGTGCAGAGTCCTGCCTGCGAATGTCATACCGCAAGGAGGCCTACCACCTGTAGGAGGAGGAGGAAGAGGAGGGGGGTGGGGGAATTCCTTCTGGTCCCTCAAAACTTCCCCAGTTGTCCAAGTTGTTTTTTGGAGCTCCAACTCAACCCACAGTTTGAGCTACACATGATGGATTAGCCTTATCTGGCTGATGTGCTATAACATAAAAATGTTCTTCCAGTGTCAATATATTGCTTCTGATATCAATTATCTGGGAAATTTATGGCACGTTTTGACTATATACCAGACTGGTCCAGACTGTTTCCAGCAGCTGTGACTAAGCAGGCTAATGGTGCCATAGTCACCAGCCTCCGTTTGGACACTCCAGGGAAATTCAAAAACCAGTGTTTCCCAACCTGGTCCTCGGCGCCTACAAAGATTGTCCATGTTTTTGCTCCATATTTTTGCTCCCGCCCAGCTCCCTGCCAAACAGTCCACATTTTGGTTTGGAACTGGACTGGCAAACACTGGGCCAGATGATGAGAAGGGCTGACGAGGCGGCATCAGAACTGCCCTGGGCTTTCTGGGGCCAGAACTCCTGTTTCAGCCTCTGCAATAAGTACCTGGCGTTCTTCTGTTGACCAACACTTTGGGACTTGAACCAAACCCAGATTCATACCAACAACATCCTAATGCTTTATTCTTTTAGACACGACTACTTCCTTAGGCTGATAAACCCCTGTTTCTGGGAGAGGACCCCGGTAGCCGACCCCTTACCCTCTGATGGATGGAGAGTAATGAGGACCTCTTGAAGCTCTTGCCGCACTCTGTGCAACGGTATGGCCTCTCCCCGGTATGATCCCGCATGTGGTAGCGCAGGCCAGACGAGCCTTTGAAAGCCTTCCCACACTCGGAGCAGCGGTATGGCCGCTCTGTCGAAGGCAGGTTGACAAAGCAGAACGCGGCGGACCAGGTCAGTGTCGCTGAACTGGGACAGCAGCAAATGAAAACTATCTGAAGCTGAGATGTGTGAGCATGTCCAGTGATGGACAGAAACCTACCACTGCCGTTGCCGCTGAGGTTCTTGTTACATCCTCCTTTCTTCTGGCCCTTGTTCCCTCCACGGCCTGGCTTGGCCGGCTCTCTCGTCCCCTCCTCCGTCACGGCAATGAGGCTCACGTGGATCTCACGCTCTGCCTCCTCCCGCTCTCGGCCCTTGGCCCCCGGCGAGGCGGGCAGGGGCAGGGAGAGCGAGAGCGACGGTGGGCATACGATCTCGGCCTCGGCCTCGGCCAGCAGCCTCTGCTCGGGTGTGTGGGAGTGCTGGTGTGTCAGCAACGATGACAGCAGCGAGAAGGAACGGTCGCAAGCGGAGCAGCTGAACTGTGAGCGAGACTGTGACTGTGGGTGCGATGGCGAAGACGAGTGGGCCTGCATGGGACGGAAGCAGAAAGGGGCTTTAAACCAGCCAAAAGACCGGAGAGGGGACAGATCACACCTATCAACTCTCCATCATACAAAAACAAACAAACATAACATCAACTTACTTTCACAGTTACTGCTTTTAATAAAAGAGATTATTTTTATAAGGACTAATTGGACTGTTATTTGGCTATTATTGCAAATGTTGCACTTAAAGATAAATGACTAGTTATTTGATGATACAGTTCTCATAAAAAATGTTACAGATACATCAGCAGAATAAAGTTGGTCTAGTTGTATGCCTCGAGCAACCATTTAATTTAATTTGACTCAAATAATCCCTCACCTATTTATTCAGAGCTAGTAAAGATAATTAACTGAAATATCCATCCATCCATCCATATTTAGAATCCATAACCAAGATGTCAGGCATGAGGCACACTGTATTATCAAAACTGACCATCATTATTAGGCAGGAATAAACTCAACTGGCCATAGAGTAAACAGTGAAACATTACTTTTCTCAGACACATACCTGGCTCAAGTGTCTATTCAAGCCACCCACGGTCTTGAAGTTCTTCCCACAGTAGGTGCACTCTGTAGAGCCCCCTACCCCAGCCGCTGCTATGGTGGATATAGCAGTGGCGGGGGGCAGCTGGGGTACTTCCGTGAAGCTCTGCAAGAGGTCAAACTGGGCCTGGCTTTGGACTCCGCCGTCTGCAGCTCCCGGCAAACCCAGCATGTCGGCCGCACCGTGGTTATTCTCTGAGCTCGTTGTGGTCTCCACTACTTCCTCGAAGTCCGCCAGCAGAGGCCCCGCCCCCACCAGTGCCACCCCTCCCTCGGTACCAGACTCATCACCGGCCCCGCCTCCTCCCTCGTCCGTCTGCCCCAGGGCTCCCAGGTGTAGAGCCTGGTGCTCCTCCAGTTCCGTGTGCGTGCTGAAGGTCTGGCTGCAGCCTCCACAGCTGTAGAGCAACACGCCGGCACCCCCAGTGGTCACATCAACTTCAGCGGTGACGTTCTCACCCGCGGTGAGGGTCAGCTGGGGCATGAGCGCCGGGTTCTGGCTCGGGGCATGGTGCGAAAGGAACACCTCCCCAACCCCCACTCCCACGGCAGCCTCCTGTGCCACCAGTCCGACGACGTCGGTGATCCCAACCTCCACGCCCACCTCCACGGAGGTTGCACTCTCTGTAGGCGGGGCTGCCTTGCCCCCACCGGACCTCCCCTTACCCTCCACGTGTGAGATCCGGTGCAGCGCCAGGTTGGACGAGTGGGTGAAGGAGCGGCCACACTCACTGCAGATGTAGGGCCTCTCACCCGTGTGGATGCGCATGTGCTGCCTCAGGTTGGTGGACTGCGTGAAGGCCTTGGTGCAGACGGCGCACACGTACGGCTTGAGGCCCAGGTGCACATTTTTGTGCCTACGCAAGCTGCTTGAGTTCTTGAAGGCCTTGGGACAGGTGTCGCAGGGGTACGGGCATTCACCTGTGTGCTGCCGCAGGTGGTATTGGTAGTGCGAGCTCCACTTAAAGGTGAGTGGGCAGTAGGGGCACTGGAAGGTCCGCAGACCAGTATGCACATTGCGGTGGACCTGCAGACAGAGAGGCGAAAACACTATAAGCCTGAGCAAAAATAAAAAAAATTAATAAGAATTTCGTTCCCCTTCTAAAGAAGATCCATTCTTTAATTCGAAAAATGCTGAGTATGACATATCGAAAGGACCTCCCCAGCCACAAGTAAAAACAATTCACCTGTAAAAGTGATGAGCGCTTGAAAGCTTTACCACAGTCTTCACACTTGTAAGGCTTCTCACCCGAGTGTGATCTAAATCAAAAAGGACATGTCTTCAATAATACTTAATAGCTTGGTCCAATAGCCATGGGCAAGAACGCCATGGAGATGATGGGTAATTGTGTTAATAAACAGAACAAGACATGGCAAGTTCCCTGCTGTGTCAGGTAAGCACAAAAGCCTGAGGGCACCCTACCTCTGGTGGTAGAGCAGGGCAGAAGAGCCCTTGAAGGCCTTTGGACAGAGGTTGCAGCGGTAAGGCCGCTCATTGTTGTGGCTGCGTTGATGGTGCGCCAACCTGGAAGACCATTTGAAGCTCTTCCCACAATCCAGGCACTGAAAGGGGTGCTCAGGATTCTGCGGCGCAGAGGCAGACTGGACAATCTCCACACCTGTGAGTACCACTCGGCTAGCCCCCTTCTCCAGCTGCTGCACATTCTCCCTCTCCGCGTCCTCATCTCCCTCATCAGCTGCTGCCAGCAGGGGAGGGAAAGGCAAGAGTGAGGTGCGGGGTTCTGATGGCAGAAGCTCAGTCTGTACGACTAACGTGGCAACAGTGTTAGCCATCCTGTTTCCAGGGGTGGGCATACACAAGATAAACGTTATCAGCCTTCCTTCTGCATGTCTTTCGTGGGTCTGTGTTTTGCAGGATGACTGTTCTTTCCGTTGCTCTGAAGCTTCCACCCCTTTCTCATCTTATGCCAGGGTCTTGTGTCACTTTCCGTGACTGGTTTTTGCCTGGTTTGCACCTTTATGGATGAAAGTGGATTCATATTAGCGCCATAGAAAAACACAGATATGCTGCTTAAAATACAAAACATATAACATCAAGCATACAACAACAATGAAACCTGGTCCCCAATACCCCACTGGGCATCCAATCTGAGATGTGACACTAAAGAAGCACTAATATCTTTTTATAGTAGTACTGGCTACATATGGTTACAATTCCTCATATGAAAATAATTTTTCATAGAAATTTAAATACTTATTTTATCATCAATTTAATTGTGTTCTATAACTGTAGATACGAGTAAACGGTTCAAATAATCCAGCTAGTGGTACACGCTTTCCACGCACTTTTATTGTCGGCCAATAAAACTAGCACCTTCCCCTTTAAATTCCACCTCCTCCCCTTCCCTCCTCCCTCACTTTTTCTGTATCTGTCTGTCTGTATCCTTCGTCCCCGAAATCGGTTTCCCAAAACACACAAACATATTCATACACATTTATGAACCCACCTCCACGGTTCAAACCATACCAAAGATATGAACAGGATTTTTGACAGACAACAATCCTCTGTCAACCGAACCCCAACAAAACCGGCCTTCCTCAATCAATTTGTCTCGTTTCATGCGAAATAAAAAAAAACGACCTGTGATATTTTGTATCGACAGGCTTAATAACCTAGTGTTAGTCCGACACTTTTAGTTTTAAGATTATTTATACTGTTGTGGTATATATCTACAAAGAACTGAGTCCGCAGTGTTCGACCATACAACCTTAACAATAATATCGAGCACAAACTAACTAGCAGTCACCCGCCCGCTGTCACCTCGCAACAACGCAGAAATCTATTGGTTGACCGCGGCCCTGCTTCCGGCGTTTTCATTGGCTTAAGCTTTGGCAAGCCGAAATGACTGTCACTGAGCCTTAATTTCGCAGGAGCAGCATGTGACACATTACAGTTAATCTTTCCTTGCAAGTGCAAAATTGGTAAAATAAAGCAAGTAGTCTCGTAGTTTTTTTTATCGTATATTAACGTTAAAGCAATGTTTTCGTCATTTTCTTTATTTGTTTCTTACGTTTGTACATTTTTG
>JAODUD010000134.1:2405368-2421737 GCA_026784285.1 Stomatorhinus walkeri
CCCAGCCAAGCGAGTAACAAGGAACTTTTTACTGTGCAAACACTTTCCATTTATGCCTCCCTCACTCTCTGCTGCTAACGTGCTGCACTGCTGAGTTCAGCCCCTCTGCGTACACTACAACTTTCTCTCTCCCTCTCCCTCCGTCTTGCCCGCTCCCTGTCTCTCTCCTCTTCTCAGCCGCTCTAAACATTCTTTCCTCCCTTGTCACTGTATGTTTCCTGTCTGCATCCCTCTCTCCATCCCTCCTTTTCTCCCCCTGGTAAAGGAGCTCTAGGCGAAGTATCCGGTGCCCGCAGGCGGCTTGACGCCATACAGCTGCCGCACTTGCTCAACCACGCAAACAAACCAAATGTCAGCTGGCTCCTTCAATTTTATCAGCGGGCCTGTGCAGGACATCACCCGGGACGCTTTGTGGATGACAGCTGGGGGCGGGGAAGTGTTGGGGGCGGGGGGTTATTTTTAGCACATTCCTCCTCTTGCTGAAATGCTACCCTGGGAGGCATTCCCGAGCATCCCCCCCGCTTTCTACACTTTGGGTGTCGTGTCCACTGAGCCTCTCACAGACTGTCTGTCGGGCCCTTTCACTTTACCCCCTCCCGGTTAGCCGGGGAGGAAGCGTGCTGACCCTCACGCACACGCACACGCACACGCACGCGGGCCTCTGTCTAAAGAATATGAGAGTGCTCCGCGGACAAAGAGGGAAGGAATGCAGTGACGTCCTCGTCTGCCCCACTGACTAACTGCACAAATGTGACAAAACGCGAGGCTGCATCGCCTCAATGGCTTTCCCGACGATCAATTTCCCGGTGCCGTTTTAAATCATGTGACCTCTGTCATTTATATTGCCTGATTCTCGTTCTGTTGGCTAAACACAGGAGGGCATCTCTGGGGGGCTTTAGCCACCCTAAAACACCCTTTAGCCTCTAAACAAATGTACATTAATTAGTTTAACAGTATGTTCTCATTTATTTTCATTAAAATCAGGCCCTGAGACATTCCTAACTAAACATATATCCTTACTAACATTTAATGTTGGTCAGGTAACATTTTCCAAATCAATAGATTGGATGGATAGATTTTCGTAGGCTGAGATTTGGTATGATGTGATGCAGGCTTCAGTGTTCTTTACATTCCTGTAAAAGAGGCCAAAATTGTTTACTTTGCATGTTGTAGCCTAATATCACACCTTCTTATCAATGAATGATAGTGCCAGCAGGGTCACGGACTCTACACTTGAAGGCCTGGGTGTTTACTAGTCTTTATCCAACCCCCCCCCCCCCAAATGTTGCGTCCCACCAAAATTCTTATCTGTAAAGGGTCACTATGAACCTGGACTTAACCCACGCAGGGGAATACCCCCTTGGCCTTTGGGAACCCCCAGTTAGCTTAACTGCATGTCTTTGGACAGTGGAAGAGATCAGAGTACATGGGGAGACAATGAGAAGGGCACACTCAGAGCAGGAACAGAATTTGAACTCAGAACCCTGCAGTACTGAGGGCACAGTGCTGATTACTGACTGTTTGGAACAGCAGTTTACTTTCTCCACTATTTGCATCTGTGTGATTTCATCAAAAAGGGCTGAGCTGAGAATGAACTTGGTTGTCACGGGCTACAGTCCCCTCAATAAGAAGGCTAAATGCAGGAAGATGTTTGGTACATAGCAGTTTCAGCTGTGGGTTGTTTGCACTCATACTCTCACTTTCCCAAAACCGCTTTATGCTTAGTAGCTTTGCGTGACCTAGAGAGTCTCCCAGCAGAGCCTGGACAGAAGGCAGAACCACACCCTGGACCAGACGTCAGGCCATCTCAGGAACCACACCCAGCCAAGGGCAATTTGGAGACACCAGACAGCATGGCCTTAGATCGTGGGAAGCCAGAATATCCCAAGGAAAACCCAAGTTGGAATGAGTAAAGCAGCAGAAAGACGGAGACGGGGCCAGATATGAAGCAGGACAACGAAGCCGACACAGCTGACCACAGCAATGCAAACTGTGTATCTCAAGAGTAATATTTTTTATCCTATGTTTCTGGTTTTTCCTCCTTCAGACAAACATGATGATGTTAAGTCAGCACTTTGCTGTGTTAAGACTCTGTGCTGGTATGTATAGGCAGTAATTATCTGCAGTACTTCATTACAGTGCTGTGTGAAATCACTACAGTTCTATGTTTTCTGTACGTATTGTGATGTGACGGTCCAGGGGGAATCCCCCATGCATCAGCAGGGGGCAATCAGCACTATTCAGTGCGACAGTAACCCCGATTTCCCACTGGACTTAGCAATACATGGTTTTCCTGTAGGCTGGACCAGAAAGACTACAGGAGTGAGTGATGTTAAAAATGACCACGGGAGACTAAATAATTGGGCTGGATGTCATGTCCTTATGATAGGAAGGATAGACAGGAAGGACCTGAGTCTGTCATTTTGAGGGTAGGGGAGCTTCCCCTGGTTACTGACCCCAATGTCACCTTTACTCCCCAAACCACTCACAGAGGGATATTACCCTGCACTCTCATGTTTAACTGCTTACTGCAGTGTATGCAGTGCTTCCTTAACTCTTAGTGATGCAGCACTTTTCTCTGAGTCCAGAGATAATGTTCCATATGCCCCCCATTAACACCCCCTCAAATGCTTCTGTCCCTTTCTTTTCATGGCAGGAATGCAATGAATGCGGGGAATGAACGAGTCAGAGATAGACGGAATTTCCCTGGAGAACAACAAAACAGGCACACAATGTGGGTGGAGGGGGCAGTGGATTTGGAGAGGTGGAGTTTGGAGGGTGAGCAAGAGGACAAGAAGGTGACCCAAAGAGGTAGGAATTGGGGAATAGAGGAAATACACAATATACAGGGAAAGATCATCGACAAGCCACAGTCTCTTGAAACTTTCAGCACAGATCCTCTGCTGTGTTGTTAAGAAATTAAGCTTTTAAAGTGTCAGAAGCCTGGTCAGAGATCAGATTACTGTCTCCTGTGGAGGTCCCCTGTATCCCTTCATTACATCACATTTTATGTCACCATAAACTTGCCTTCCAATATTGTAGAAGTCTTTCAAAAGGAGCGCAATATTCTTCAGCGGAAGACATACATGTATACCAATTTCTGGTTATTTATAAGGTTGAGGCTCAATAGGTATCGCATCGCTTCAGTACTCAAGGATTGTGAGGTTTTATGCCTGGACTCCCTCCCCTTACCACCGTGTGTGTGTGCGGGCGTCGATTTTGCATGGCCCCTTGTCTTTGCGTGGGTTTTCTTTGGGTTGTCTGGGTTTCCTGGGATAAGCTCCAGATTACTGCAGTCCTAATAGGATAAGTGGATATTGAAAACGGACGAATTTCTGTGGGCAGGAATTTGGTGGTTGAAAACATAAAGTAGGTATACTGCTCTCGTGGGTTTGAAGGCACAGTCCTTCCTGAGAGTAATCATGACCTCATTCTACTGGTTTCCAGTTGACTCAGGCAATTATCCTAAAAGCTTTTTTCAATTTTTAAAATTTCATTTTATTTAGTTTGTTATTATTATTGTCATAGATAGCACTGATGTCTGTTGTTCCTTCATTCTTAGAAGCATTAGTGAGACAATCGCTTGATGAGCCAGAAGTCAGCCCGGGAATTCAGACGTCTCAGTGCCGGCTCCGGCTAGTCGTGAAGAAAATCCTTTCGGTTCCCAAGAAAAGATGTACAATTTCTTAGAACATTTCGAAGCATGTTTGCATTTGCTTTTTGGGAAACACATGATAAAATTCCTGTCAATGCCTGTCATGGTTTTCTTTTTTTTTTTTTTACAGAACTTTGCCTTTCAAAAAATGAAAGTGAGGTTTAAGTCTTACTAGCGATAATTATTATTAACGAGCTGGTTTAGGTGGTTATGTTTATATAGAAGCAGTTTTTTTTAAATGGAGACCACAGCTATACATTTCTTTCTCTCTGTCTGTTTCAAGTGAGAAGGTGAGCCAACAGCTCTATTTCCTTGACTAAGAAGCACCCGTTTTGCCTGTGGGACGTATATGATGACGGCCTATGGATGTTGCCACAGGACTCCAAAACAAGAGACATACTGGCATTAGTAGATGAAGGGCATGCATACATGGTGTCACTGCTGCAGTAATGGGGTCCTGGCTGATCTGCTCTGCTCCCAAAATATCCGACCAGTAATACTTAAGGCATTCCAAAAATGAATATGGAGGAAAATAATTTGTTTAGTGTGAATTAGCTTGTAGATATAACTTTTTTTTCTATGAAATACCAATTAAATGACCTTTGAACTGGCAGTGGAAGCCCCTCAAAGGAAAAGCCCAAAGGCATTTAAACAACATGAAAGCAAGGCTACATAACATAAACAGACCCATCAGATTACAGCCAAAAATAAAGAGTGGTATTGTGCAGCCTCGCGGCACTGCACTGCTGTTTCAGTGTGGGGTCCACTCAGTCAACACGATGACGCAAAATGGAACAAGCTTCCAACAGAGGCTAGGCCTGTCGGAACAAGGCGCCTCCCCGCTACTCCTGAGTGCCGGCGAAAAAAAAAAGGCAGAGGCATTTTAGGAAGACCACCAAACTCAGCATAGTTACTGAGCCCTCCAAACACGGCGGGTGTAGACAGGAAATGACCTCCCCCCACCCCCCAGGGAAGGGTGGGGGGGGGGGGCAGGGAAGTTTGCTGCACTAACCCTTGCTAACAGTAGCAAGCCTCAGACTGGCACAGATGACATCACGGGGCCCTTTCATAAATAATGTCTTCATTACGTAATCCCGTCGATGGGGAGAAAGTGAAGCATCCTAAAGGAAGACCTTGTTTGTTGACTTGATCTCTCTTCTGACTGACCGAGGCATGGCGGGACGCAGCCCAGCATTAACCCCCCCCCCATATGCGACCGTGATTATCCTCAAATAAAGCTGATAGCTGGAAGCTTGCGACTGCTCACACCTCCCTGAAGTTAGACGTGAGACACTTCCTGGCTCAGTGATGTCAGCTGTGACACGCACGGACAGAAGGCCGGCCAGCCACCAAGAACTTGGGGCTGCTTCCTGGGGACACTTCCCCATTTGTGCCCCACGTGTGTCCGGTACAGTAATCTGCCATCCCGCTTCATTCTCTCTCTCTCTCTTTCCCTCCCTCTCTCCCTCTTGCCATTTCTTAACCTTCTGAGTCAGCTGTTTTTGTAGGAAACTCGTTCCCTTTGAAGACGGGAAGAATCTTTCATTACTTTAAACATGGAGAAGAAACAAGGGAAAAAGAGAACAATTGCCACCTATTGTTTTTTTTCTCTGCGCAAAACTTCCCTTCTCTGACCCCAGCGTTTTGGACTTCCCCCTGTAATGATGGTGCAGTCCTAATTACAGAGAGGCCCCACAACAGGTGTGGCAATGTGCACCTGGAGAGACAGCAGGAGGGAGGGAAGAGGAAGCAGCTCGCTGACAGGATGCTGTCCGGTACCTGGACCTGTCCTAAGCACCAATGTCATCCTGCTTGGCCGTCTGTATTTCTCGCTGTCCGATTCATCGGACTGCCACCCTTTTCCAAAAAAAAAACAAAACAGCTGGAAAGTATCACATGACTTGTGATGAATTACAATTACTGGAAAGGTCAAAGGATTTTTAATAGAACTCACTCAAGAAACTTTCCAAACATCACTTTCTGATTACTGTTTCTAAACACCTTAAGGTATTGAGAACATCAGAGATGATAATTGTGTGCTATTATGGAAATTTTCGAATAGGTCTCCCAAATTGCATGCATCTCCTTTGAGTTCGGTGGTGGTCGTGAGTGGGCGGAAGTCTGAGGTAGTTTGAGGAGCTTGTGACGATGATGTAATTGATTCTCACAAGACCGTGTGCCTTTGCTGTAAAGGAGGCTCACAAGAGATTGACCGGAAGAGAAGGGAACTTCTGGAATTCAGCCAGAAACACAAGGAAAAAACATAGTCAAAAGCCAGACCTTAGCTTGACGTCAGAGTTTTGGAAATTACGGTAGCCTCAGATAAACAAGGTTTCTAAAGTATAAACACTGTTTGTTTCTGCTTTATTTGTCAATCCACTTGGACAATAAATCATAGCAGGGGAAACCTGCACACAAACTTTACCAATACATAAAGGCACTGATAATACTGTTTGTCAGAGAAAAAAGGTCGTTCTATCGTTTGAATGTATTCTATACAAAGCAAGGCAGAATATTTATGCCGTGAAAAGTTGAATAAAGAAAGAAATGATTATTTCACATCAAATCTTCCAACACATTTTATCAACTAGAATATGGGAGCTTAAAAGATACAGCTTATGAAGTTGTGGGGGAAGATGTGTTTTGATGAGTTCATGGTAAAAAATATGAATAGTTTTCTTCTGGATTTGACCCTTCTTAGACCATGACTTGCTAAAGCGTTATGTCTGCACCATCTAGTGGACTATTATGAAAACAGCAATCTTTCTCAATTTGTTTTTGAAGCTACTGGTGGTCATAAGGATACTTGGGCAATATATTTCTCACATGGATGGTCTGCATGATGCCTGTTTTGGTTCTTGTGTTTCTGTGCTTACACATCCTACACCACAAATACAATCTGTATGCATTTTATTTCAGTATATAGCACTGATTATGTATTCTTGATGGGGTATATTTATTTTATGAAAGTATATCATAATGTAAAAATTAATTACAGAAAAATATATTGCTGACACCAGTGTCTATATTACTGTATTGCTTCAATCTGCATGTCCGTTTATCTGATGTTTTCTGACTTAAAATTCCTCAAGATAGTTAATTAGGATTTGGTAACAGAGAATTAATATACTTTTTACAGATAAAAATGTTAAAACTTCCTGTATATAATTTACTGGCATTAACACATTTTCTGGAGCCCCAAACACTTATTTTTGCATCTACATGTTGATATCAGTAACAGTACCAACCACAAAACTGATTTTGCAATTTGTCTTTTCCAGTTCCATAATTACTTAAATGGGTGACATTCCCCAGACTGTGAATTCATTGTTTCAAAGCCTCGTCCTCTGATTGGCTGGCAGCTCGTCCTGGTCGAGCCCCCACAGGAAACTGCGCAGTCGTGTAATTTCCTGTTGCAGCTCAGGGCTTGGAATTGGCTGTGTGAGGTCAAGTCGGGGGGTCTCGTTTGGCAAAATGAGCGGAGGGTGATCCAAGAAGCTTTCAAAAATATCTGAATGTTTCAGGATAAGAGAATGGGAAGAGAGTGAATTAAAAATGCAAGATGTGCCTTGTAAACAATAAAACAAACAGGAGCCCTTACCTCCACCAAGTTCTGTTCCAGAGGGTGGGGTCCAGGAAGAAGGTGGGGCTCGAGCAGGTCCTAACTTATAATGTGTCAGCAAATGATGAAGTTGAGCTGGACTTAGCAATGCATGGTCTTCCTGTAGGCTGGACCAGGAAGACTACAGGAGGGAGCGATGTTAAAAATGACCACAGGAGACTAAATAATTGGGCTGGACATCATCCTATTTATGATAGGAAGGACAGAAATGAATACGGATTGAATGCAGAAATGGCCCCAGTATGTATCTTTTTAAGGACGTCCATTCATGATATTCAGGTAAAGAATGTGGGCTAAGTAGACATGTGCTTACCTGGATGAGGCGGGTCTTTGGAATGCACAGGAAATTAACTGTGACTGAAAGCTTCTTCAGAAACTCTGAAGCAATGTCTCCGAGTCCTACACCCTGCAGCCAGTCTAAAACCAGGTCCAGGTTAGTGCGTATCTGAACTGCCCGTGACCAAGAGAACAGGCCATCTGTGACAGAGGATAAAAGACGTCATGTCTTATTCATCCTGCACAGGCATGATGCATCCATTACCCATGGGAATTATTTAGGACATCCTCTTCATTGACCCAAAAAATGTCATATATAATCTAACTTGACCCTGACTTTCTGCAGGCAGTTTGGGAGCAAAACTCTAACTCCCCCACCCCCACCTCCAAACAGCAACATGTGTTAAACCAGAACTGAAATGCTTTTAAATGGTAAATGGACTGCATTTATATGGTGCTTTTCTACTCCCAGGAGTACTCAAAGCGCTTTACAATGCGTGCCTCACATTCACCCATCCACACACACATTCATACACCGGTGGCGAAGGCTGCCATGCAAGGCGCCAACCTCCACACCGGGAGCAATTTGGGGTTCAGTGTCTTGCTCAAGGGCACTTTGATGGGGTCAGGAGGAACCTGGGCTATGAGAGCTTTCTTGAGTTTTACGAGCATATTGATGTAAGCACAATTTCCATTTGCTGTTCAGTTTTCTCTCACCTCTCTCCAGCAGAGTGTTGAGCAGGGAGGTGTTGGTGAAGAAGAAGAGGTAGCCGAAGGTCTGGGATGTCAGGGGAGGTGAGAGGCACGCATCCCGGGAGAGCATCAGGGAGCGCCGATAAACCTCCACCAAGCCAGCGACGGTGGGAGGAAGTGTGGATACATCGTCCTCTGGCTCTCCTCCACTCCCCCCCCTCGCACTTTGCGCCTTCGTCCCCTCCTTGCTTTTGTCTTTCTCCTCACTGGAAAAAGGATTGGTGTCGAGGAGTGCCGGAAGGAAGGAGTAGAGGGTCTGGTAAGAAAAGAGAGAAACTGACATAAGATGTTGAGCACCGACTCCTCAAGCTTTCGCGTTCTCACAGCATTCACACCCTGGGTCAATGAGACGTCATTAGCCACATGGAGAGCAGCCTCTGTAGGTCTATGCGTGCCCACTCACTTTAGTCAGGTGGTACACACACTGCTGGAAGGTATGCATGATGACATCATCAAGCAGAACCAGGGCCTCTGAGCAGGTGTCCATGTCAGCTGATAGGATGGGATCACCTGGAGCTGAGATGCATGAAAATGACAATATGCCCTGTCAGAACTGAACCCTACTACGTTTGATATTTAGTCTCAGTGTTCCATTAATGTCCTGTAGCACTACGTTTAAATTGGCTGGAGTGAGGACGCAATGAGGATCTGAGAAGCAGAATAGTGTCTGCCCATGCTGAAGGGTGCAATCAGGATATGATTACTCCGCCAACCATGGGATTTGAACCCACAAGCTTTTTTGCATGGGCACAGAACCATAAGCCACTGAGCTACACAACAGCCTGTATTAGTGTTAGTGCTTTACAGAAAGAGGCTGAAGAATTTCAGTATCTTTCTTTGACCTGTACAGATTGAAGTAGAGGTATGGTACATGTTTAAAGTGTTTTTAAACTCAAAAGGAAATATAAAAAAAATAACAAAGCAAATTTTCTCCTTCTCACCCTCAAATTCCCATTCTTTCTCCAATTCCTCAACTTTGACCTGGAAAAAGTTTAGAAGCTCTGTGGCATTGGACATCCAGAACATCAAAGGTCGAAGGTCAGAAGACACCTTCTCTATACTTTCTATGGTTGCTTCAACTCCTTGATCTGTGGAACTGGATGTAAATTCACTATTTAGAAGGACACCATAACCCTACCTCCCTTAGTGTTAAAACATAATAATTTTCATTAAAAATAATTTATGAATAATTTAAAATCTATTTTGTTTTCCCTTCTATTGCATTACAGCTTCCATGTGTAATCAACTGAACTGCATCATTTACTACAGAGAATAATATAATATAGGAAAGAGAAAGTCACCATTAAGCATAAAAATGTGAGGATTATGGCAATAAGTTGTCACTCTGCAGTCAATTAATTAACATATGAAAAAAAAACATGCGTCTGTGCTACAAAATACAGGAGTAAGAAAAATCTATGAGCAAATTGAAAACGTGAGACCATACTTCTGTGTTGGATGCTGATCTCCAAATTCTTTAACTTTATCCTGAAAAAAAGGTCAGAGATATTAGTTGATTCTCCATAATAGAGACCAAAAATTCAAGATTGTCAAGTGATTTATGAATTCCTCAATTCATGTAACAAATGAGTGCCTTCATTTAATTTATTACATTTGGTTGTAATCTGCAGTTAATCCGGACTTGTCTTAGACCTAGACATTTTAATTGGGATCTTGTTCGTATAAATGCTTAAATACCACAATGTACACTTATACGGTTAAAACTGTGTCTGGCAGACCCACCCAGACAATCCCCTTGATCTGATTGGCCGCTTTGAGCATAAGTTGTGGAATCAGGGCAGGATCCAAGTCCTTGGAAGCATAATCAATCATCACTGACAGGAGATATGCGGGTGCGAGGGCTCCGCCCCCTGAGTCGGGTGAACAGTTCTTGGAGATGATTTCCTGCAGAAAGGTGGGAGAAGGTCGTATTTTTTTACATGCTGAAAAACTGGCAAATGAATAAAAAGCTGGCGGCGTGCAACACGTTGCTGCCTGCTACGGCCCGAGGGACAAAGAGTAAATTAAACAACTTTGCCGAATTCATATTTTTTCTGCAGGATTCTCACGTCTTTTATTTTGTCATTTGGTCAGGCTGCTAGATACTTGATATATTCCAGCTTGATGCTGTAGTCTACAGTAGTGCATAGGGCAGAGGACACTGGGGATAGTGCTATATTCTGGGTCTGCTTGACTTCAAGCGCCGCTATGATCTGCAAAATGATTTGGCTGGTTCTCTACGATTCTGATCCTGTTTCATCTTGTTTTCTTAATTCCCACCGTCTAGCATTTTTTGGAACCAGGACACACAGATTCTCTTACAACTTGAAAGCTGTCAATACATAGAGGAATTCAGTGATCTGCCTAAGGTTTTTCCCCATTATTCTGTAATCCAGTTAAACAATTAAGCAAAGTGAATCGTAGAAAAATCCCACAGTTTATCACTGTGTGCAGATCTTAACCCTCCACTGACCTGTAAGAGGGTATCGGCGTGTCTGGGGTCGAACTTCAGCACAGCGTCCGTGGAGCTCAGGTACTGGCGGAGAGCTTCCTGTCTGTCCAGCAGGCCTGCCGGGCAGCAGAGGGGGGGGGCCTCAGGCTGCCAATGCCGGGGGAAGGCAGGTGGAGGGGCTGGGACCACACGTGGGTCGCGGTACAGGAAAAGGAAATGGCCACCCAATCCAAGCAAGTCCCCTGGCTTCAGCTCGGCCTCCCGGTACAGGGTGACCCCATTGTGAGTGACCATCGCGCCCCTAAATGGGCGAACGAGAGCTGAAAGACAGCAGGAAGGCAGGCTGACGTTTGCTTCTGCACTCACTCTTCGGCAGATGTTGTCACTTCCCCTCCACTCTAGGAGGACAAAGTGACCTTTTAGCACGGCTACCTTGCTTTGGAGAGTGACCTGGGACAGCCGAATCTCGCCTGACCAGCAGGTGGCGGGGCAGTAGGTCCGGGCCAGACAGAAAGGTGTCCACTTTCAGGAGCCTTGAACCCTTCTTCTCCAGCTCTCTCTCCTTCTCTCGTTCCCGGGCGGCTGGTTTCCGGCCAAATACATGCATGTGGCCAGACATGATATACAGCACAAAGTCCTGAACAAATGAAAGAAAGAATCCATTACGGTCTGAAAGAGGAGGCTATGATACAATCTTAACTTACACAGAATGCATTGCTGCCACCCGTGTTATTTTGCAGCAAATCAACACTGAAGTCTGTGTGAGGTCATTTTATATCAGGGTATGATGTAAACTTGTGAGTGTTTTTACGCCTTGGCTTTTCATGCATCATCCATCGTGCTATTGTGATGCTGCAGAGCTATTCTGGACAAGATTATCTCAGCTGAACTATCTTGGTTGAAAACATTTCCTCTAGGTGAAGAAAACGATGGCATGCAATGATAAGCGAGATGCAGGCATGACATAATGTGCTTAAGTATAAAATAGAAATATTTAATGCAAGTCTAGCCTTGCTCTGGTCAAAGCCCTGTAGCAACAGGAAGTAAGGGCAGTCTGTTGGTGGAAGAATCAGGCTCTGTGACATCACTTCCAGGTCACAGGATGGAGTCGTTTCTTCCTCTGTTTCCTGGGCTTGTCTGCTCCCTTCACTCCCAGCCTACAACACAACGTAACAGCAGCATGAGTGTGATACCCCACTCTACTACGCAGACCTTCTCCTTTCCATTATCTTCTATCTCTATTTTCCACACCTCTCCAGAATCTGTCGCTATCATGCTCATAATATTCTTCCTGTCGTGAACGCCACCACCGCCACTGGCAGCGCCGCCTGCTAGCCGGGGGTCCTTGCTGGCGTGGTTGCCATGGCGACGCCTCAGGCTCAGGTTCATGTCACTGATGCTCCTCCTCAGCTCAGTGTTTCTCCCCCGGTGTCCACGCTCACTCTGCGCGGCCTCCCCCCCTGATGCCATGCGGCTCCGCCTCCATCGAACCCCTGTGAGGAGGACATGGGATTGAACCCATGAGTTGTGTTAATGGAAACTGGCATTACGAACAAGGGGGTTCCCATGGGATTCCAATCCCGATTCCTTGTGCATCTTGGGAATACCCCTACCTCCACAGCTATCGCCTTCTCTCTCCCGTTCCTTCACTTTCTCCATTTCTTCCCTCTCGTAGTCCTCCCTCTTCTGGATCTCGAACCGACGCTCGAATCCGTCCTTCGGCCTCCACATATCGATCAGAAGCAAGGGACACTCCCAGGGAGCCACGCCCCTCCTGCATTCCGTCTGCCAATGGACGGCCCCATCTGGCTGCTGGATGGGTTTCCCGATGACATCACACAGAAGGAAATCTTCCGGGCTGTGTTTAGAGGCAGCTGAGAGGAAATGGAAGGAGGATGGGTGAGGATGCCAACGTGACAAAAGACCAACTCTCAGAAACGTGAAGCACAGATTACCCGTTGCTGCGTGAGGAACAGCATAATCTCAGTGTCAGTTGCAGAAGTGACACCGTAAGGGGGAGAGGAAAGTTAGGTCCATTCAAACGAGATATGTGGCGCATAATTGGATTGGTCTGGGTTGGGTGCCCAATACAATATGCAGTCATGGGCAGGGGTGCCAGAGGGGGATGGATATCCTGATAGATTCAGGGGGCCAAACCCTTTGCAGGGGCCCCTGAGTATGTAAAATTGTATAATATAAGGGAGTCAGGGGGCCCCAAGGTGGCCCTCTAGATACAGTACACAAAACATATACACTCCTAACTGTGTACCCCTTATCCCGAGATGAAAAGGAGACATCCCCTTAATGCTGACCTCCATCCTCTGTGTCTCCCTCCTTTTCTCGCTCAGTGTAGCGTGTGATGACCTGTGCAATCAGTTGCCTGGCTGTAGAGTGGACATGGGCCAGAAGGCTTCTGTAATTGGCTCCGCTGGAAAGGGCATCCCCGTACAACTTGATGAGTCCCGGTGCCGATGATGGCGCTGGGGGTAGGTAGTGGTGAGAAGACGGTGCGGCTGAGTGCGCCCACACCTCCCTCTCCCTGTCCCCAACCGCTCGGTCCCGGTCGCTGTTGGACCGCCCTCTCAGGAAAAGGTGGGACAGACGTTTAGCACGAGATTGAGGTTGTGCTGGCCGAGGGCGGAGAAAGGCTGGAGTCGGTGAGGGTGAGGGCGGGGCCAGGGAGGGGGTGGAGGCAGACAGGGAGGAGGCATTTGGAGCAGACATGGCCTCGTGGATGGAGACAGCATCTGAGCTGGTGGTGGATCTAGGAAAAGATCAATTCGACAAAATACATCAAAACAGAGAGGAGTGGATCATGCTGACAGCAAAAACACTTGGATTTAAATAAAAACCAAAGAGTGATGGGCTGAAATAGAACTAATACCAGTCATTTAAAAATAGGGAAAAGTCTGTAAACCAAACAAAAGTATATTATCACCACAAATCAGATTGAAGGAGACAGTAACAGGGGAAGGGGCATTTCCACTGACTTGACAGAGACTGCGCTGGGCCACCTGGCCCCCAGTTTTGCAAAGTGTTTGCGTGGTGAGTTGATCCACAACCCGACAGGGAAATGGAGTTTCCTGAAGAGGGGGCTGCTTGACTCCTCCATCTGAGAGACTCAAGGAGAGCAGAGTCGCGTAGGCTCAGCCGTTATCAGGAGAACCCTGCCTGTAACGTGCGAAACACAATCGCTTTCTTATACCATGACCTGCTTCTCAAGCTTTTTCATATTATCAGACTCTTCTTGCAGGAGACCCGCCCTGGTGAAGCCAGGAGGGATTTAGCATCTTTGACATCTGATGCCTCTGAGAAGTTAGACGTTTACACATTGATCAGTAATAAGGCTCTGTTTTCCTAACAGAAACACTCAAACACACACACACACAGACACACACGCACACACAACATTTTTTCAGCCAACGGATACATCTTCACATCCCAACAGATAAATTACAAAGGCAAACCGCAGGCCTTCAAAAAGCCCTCCTCAGCTTATTGTCCTGATGTGAAATCGCTCAATCAACTATCTATCTGATGATTACCAACTGAAACAGGGTACATCTCATATACACATTTGAATGTCTTTTTTTCAATTTTCAAAAATAATTCTATTTTATATATTGTGCTTGGCTCAGCTCAAGCCTTTTGAGATTCACTGTGATTTAACCATCAAATACAAGTTGTCAGGGAGTGACAAAATGGACGCCAAATGTAACACGTAGAGAAGATTCTTTAGGTTCTAGGCTGCCAGACAGTTACATCTGTACAAGACTGGTAAGTTCTTTTCATTTTTATTATATTTCAGTAGTCATAAGTATTTTATTTCATGGTATTAATACTGATATCTGGTTCCAGATAGAAATTGCACAACTCTCGAAAGTAATTGCAGTGGGAAAAAATGTTTTAGCATTTCAAGAAGATTGCCCTAGGGCCAAAATATGAACCTTAATCAGTAAGTGGATAATTAGCGATTACCAAATATAAGTTACACTAACAGTCCATCAACAGCTGTCAGTTCTCTACAGGATAACAGATGACATGTGAAATTAGAGCTTTAATATTTCAGCTTACCTATGAAGAAGTATTACGCTCCACCACTCAGGGATGGCGTTGATATGGGTGATCAGTGCCAACTCCTTAAACGTGTTCTCCCGGCGCGTCTAGCAATCGTTTTTGTCTTTGCCAAAAAGGACAATTTATTCCGAAATCTTAGCTTTTCTTTCCATCTTCAAAAGGGACTGCCCTGTGACACCCACCCTCACTCCTTCCCTTATGCCTTCCGTTCTGAGCCCATATATACCTTTTTAATAGGAGATTTTGTTGTTTTTTTTTTCCTTTGCCTTTTCGTCTGTGGGTTTCTGTCTTCTGACTCTGGCTTACTCTCACGCTCCCTTTCTCTCCCTCTTCGTCTATAGATAGAGAATTGGGCCCATTGTTCTAAGTGACAGAATTTCCTTCCTTCTAACTGGACAACACCTATATCCTGAGAGAGGGAGAGGGAAGTGAGGGGAGGTGTAGAGCAGGACCACTGACTAGACTTGGACCTGCTAGCCATTCACACAAGCCTTGGAATCCAAACTGCAGAAGGACCCGATTCAGTACAGGGTATACAGATGGACTGTGGGGAATTAAAGGATTAAATGCAGGCAGTTAAGTGGTGGAGGCAGTAGTGGGATGCTAAGGGAGACATTTGCTAACGCTTCCCAATTTGAACTGAAACTAACAGGGGAAAGAGAAGGGGAACACAGTGCTAAGGTTGATGACCAGCCAGCCTGTCCAGAATATTACTAGAAGAAAGATCCTGTGGTCAGTCTAACTTATCAGACAATTTTCTTCTTGGTTACAAAACACTTTGTAAAAAGGGATGAACTCTTATGTTGTGATAACATGAATATAGTAACAAATTTTTATAGACTTTTAAAGATATATTTTACTTTTACTTTTAATTGTTAAGATGTATTTTATTTGATGGCCCTACTTCTTCTTGGAAGTTTTCATAAGGATTATTGTTTGAGACAGGAAATGAGACAGAGAAAGACACCTGTGACCTCATGACATTATCTGTGACAGGAAGTGCGGGACAGGAAAAGAGAGGAAAGGATTTTGGCATTTGTTTTGTTTGACTGCTCGATGTATGTATATAGAAAAAGGGTGGATAATTCCACACCTTTTGTGTATCACTGCTATAGAATTTGTACAAATATTGAAAGTAAAAGCTCTGATTTGCAGCTAAATAATTTCAGGTTAACCAAGCACGTTTGCTTTAACAAGAAACAGGTATCATTTGGAAAGTACTTTTCCTGCAAACTTAATTGCCAATGCAAGTATTCAGTAATATCAGACTTAGGACAACCATCTGATGTTAAGACCTGTACAATTGCATTTTTAGCATTTAAAAACAGCAAGAAAGTTGAATGTGGTAAAGTACGTGGGCAAGAATGATAAAATTTAGAATTAAATTATTTTCTGTATTTCTTTAAGTGCATTTTACTGTTTAAAAACAATCCCTAGTTACTTTGTGTCCTGTTTTCAGAACAAGTCCTTGATGTCAGGATGCTGGAGCAGACCTAGGTTATGTCAGGTGAGAGTTTGTTTATGGTGAAAAGCT
>JAODUD010000134.1:2603888-2623117 GCA_026784285.1 Stomatorhinus walkeri
TCGTAAACCAGCACCAGTCTCTGTCGCTTTCTCTAATTCGGCCCCAGTTTCTGTCCCTCTTCGTAACCCAGCTCCAGTCTCTGTAGCTTTCTCTAATTCGGCCCCAGTTTCTGTCCCTCTTCGTAACCCAGCTCCAGTCTCTGTCACCTTCTCTAATTCAGCCCCAGTTTCTGTCCCTCTTCATACCACAGCTCCGGTCTCTGTCACTTTCTCTAATTCAGCCCCAGGTTCTGTCCCTCTTCATACCACAGCTCCGGTCTCTGTCACATTCTCTAATTCAGCTCCAGTTCCTCTTCGTAACCCAGCTGCAGTCTCAGTCACTTTCTCTAATTCGGCCCCAGGTCCTGTCCCTCTTCACCCAGTTCCTGCCTCATTCCCATTCTCTAACTCTAACTCGGCTCCAGTCACAGTCCGATTAAACATGCTTGCCCCTGCTACCATTCCGCTTGCAGCCTCCATACCTTCACAGGCAGCTCCTGGTGCTAAAGAGCCCCTGAAAATATTGGGCCTTTATGTCAACTGCAGCCAGGAACTGGCGCTGCAGCAGCGTCTTAACAAAAGCTGGCGATCCAAGGGTGTTTTCTTCTGCCGCCAGTGTGGTGCCGTCTCACGGCAGCCATCTCTGGGTGTGCGGCATCGCTACCTTCACCGCGGCTCTCGTCGACACCGCTGCCACTGTGGCCGGACTTTCCTGCGCCGGCTCCATCTCCTCCGCCACCACGTCCAACACGCTGAAGCCACCAGATTTGTCTGTGCCCCGTGTGGCCAGACGTTCGCTGGTGCTCGCTGCCTGGCCCAACATAAGCAGGGTCGAGGAAATAGGGGTAGGAAGCGGAAGAGGGTAAGAAAAGACTGCCAGACCCCGTTCTCCTGTGACTGTGGCCAGCTCTTCCAAAGACCAACAGCTTTTCTGTGGCACAAACTAAAGAATCATAAAAGTCTAAAGTGGAATTAGACTACAGAGCCACTAGATATCTTTGGATTTAGCGATATCATGTAGAAGTCTTCTGAGATTTGTAGCATTTCTTTCAGTAAGAATAATCATTAAGAATAGACATTAATTGCTTCTCTTTTTTGTGGCATACTTTGCTTTTTGTTTTTTGATTCCAACAATAAAAGTGTTACTTTTCATTTCACAAATATCATTATTTTGGGATTCACATATTAATGTGTCAGAGCAATTTAAAATTGTTGTGCTTAACTGACGTCTTTTTGTTAGTAGCTTTTTCAGTACCTCTGCCATCAAAAATAAAGTATAGGAGATGTGTGATAAGAAAAAGCCAGACGCATGGTTATAATACTCTGGTGAACTCTTAGGGGTGGTGCTTCCATGACAAGTTTTCACACCAAAGTTCTGGAATCTGGTCCCAGTTTACTAGTTCCGGGGCTGTCTCGACCAGGAACTTGTGTACCTCCAGGCTACTTTTGTGTGTCATTTTCATACCACACAAGAGGAACTGGAACTGTTACACTAAACAGGCGTGAGAGATGCAAAAGCTTACATGTAATTTCATATGAAACTACACCGCCACCCCAAAATAAAGGGCGTGATAAGTCATTCTGTTAGTTATTGGAGGGATGGATCACAATCAAAATGGGACACAGCCTTTTAATTATATTTTACTTATATGACCCACAACATATTTGTGATTGTTTTAAATCGAGCCAGCAGATCGATCTTTCATTTTCCACAGAATGAAAAACGATATAACATTATCCTGCTGGAAAGTACTTGCAAATATCACCGCTGGCACCAGTGATATTAGACAAAAGTATATTGCTTTGCAATCATTTTCAGACGAGGAAATATGGAGGCACTAGGAAAAATGCATTATATGTAATTGGGGTACAAAAATAATAGGCTGAACTTTTGCTTCCTTACATATGTTTCTGCATTTCTGCATAACTTCCATGTTAATACTGGTATTTGTGGTCAACCAGTTGTAGTTCAGTACTTCATGTTCGAATAAAAAGTACCTAGTCTGGATTAGGTACTAAAAAACAGTTCTGGAACTGCCTCTGAGCAACTACAGTTGGGCTGAGGTCTTGTGGTGTGAACGTAATGGAAGTCTCCAGTTTTGGTTCTTGAAAAAGTGGTGTGAAAGTGCCTACAGCTTTGGAAAAAATTAAGAGATCACTCTTATAATAAGCATATAATGAGCACTCTAATAAGCATGTCTAAATCTTGGTTTAATCCTGGTTCTGCTGGCAGAAGGCTACATGGCAGGCTGCTTCCAGGCTCAACATTTCAAAGACAGCAGAACATAAGAATGGCCCCAATTTCTGTCCCTCTTCGTAACGCAGCTCCGGTCTCTGTCACTTTGTTTAATTCAGCTCCAGTTTGGTGAAACAGAAGACACTGGGAACGACCAAAAACCAGCCAGGGCGGAAGTGGCTTTCTAATGGCAGAGATGACCATTTGTGTCAGGCCCCTAGAGGCAGGACTGAATTCCCATTAGGTTAGGAAGAAGCCCTTCATGAATGAGATACAAGAACCAGGCTGTAGTTTGCAGAAAAATATGTATTATTCACACACACCCATAAATTGAGAAATGAAATGCGCCAACTAGGCTTCCCCCTTCATGTGAGATAATATTGTAGCGCTTGGCAGACCGAGGTATTGCGGTAAAAACTGAGAAGGCTCTTTTATTTAGTTATAAGGACCAACATGGGCACCAAACAAACACTGAACCACATATAATGAGGAAAAGCAGAGAGGCTGGACAGTAAGGCACACACGGTGGGTAATTTACATACATGACACCGGCAAGCATACACACCACAATAGAAAATGCAACTAGTATTTCTAACTATACAAACAAGGAGCTAGTTACAATGTCCCACATGCTCAATGAGCTTGCTGGGCTCCGGTATGTGGAGCCATCTCACCGGTGCTACAGTATGATGATGTTTTCAATATGATGTGTGAAGGTAATGTGGATAAATTGTGATGTGGAGTTCTTACTGTGGCCTGAATGGTGCCTATTGGTAACCTTCCAATGGAAAAGGGTGTCATTACAAAGTGCCCTCTATGGCACCCCTACATGGGGTGTCCCAAAGGGTGCCCTTTCCATTAGAGGAAATGGGATGCAGTGCACTAAAGATTCTGTGAATGTACAGTCACTTTCTTCTGAGACACACTTGGCATCTGTGCTGTATTACAATAAAAAAGTACAAGGAGTAAGTACTTATCTAAGTAAATATAGATGGGTGCACACAATATCATTTAGCCAAAAGAAAAAATCACTAAGGAGAAATAGCTATTGCAGAGTAGTGATTTAATTTTTTGTAAAAGTTATGCTGTAAACGTTTTTATTTCAGCTTTGCAGGATCACCTACCCACAGAATACATGCAATACATGCATATATCCCCATATATACATGATCTATTTATATATTTGTACAAATGATGCATAGCCAAAGCCAGCAATGTCCTTGCTGCACTCCAGTTTTTGTTAAAAAAAGGTCAAGGCAACTGTGAATGAGTTTGCTATACAGTCAAACAGTCCCATGTGCATTAATTGATTAACCATCGTTTTAATCTAAATGACGTCCACTAGCAACATTTTCAATTAAAAAAGACAAAAAACTAACAAAACACCCTACAGGGAATGGCATTCAACAGATGTTCTTGGACCAATTAATTGTAAACTGTTAAATTTATTTGAGAAAAAGATTAAACATTTAGTGGTCTGAAAACTTAAATTGCATTTTACTGCCACAAGTTGTATCAAAGCTTAGATGAACGAGGTTATGTGACGCAAAACTGAAAGATTGAATTCTGCATGTACAATTTCGTTTTCTCCACAAGGGGGAGCTATTATTCCACCTGCCGTTAGTATGCTGCATCTACAGCTTGAAAGAAAAATCACATTCATCACTTAGAGGAAGTGTGTTACAATTTACACAATGCTGCAAGCTTGTTTTTATGGATTGTTTTTATGTGATTAAAAATTTATAAATATTTTTTATACATCCCTAAGTGTACAGCCTGCATACACTTAAATTGCCAAAGCATTTTGTTAAGCAAATGTGTCTCCACCAAGATCTGACAGGATCAAGGAACAATCCGATAGGTTTCTTCTCTAAATTGCACACTATTCTTATAACCTTTGACCCCTGACAGAAATCATAGCAAGAGTCCGGAGTATACACGTGATTGTGTTCAAGCATTAAATTGGCTGTTCGAAGAAAATGCAGCCAGATGTGGCGAGTAGCAGTACATTTAACATACCTATAAATAAAGCTGATAAATACTTTGTTAGTCCATGTTCATGGAAATATTTCGCCTTTCTGTTTGGTAACTTCATGTGCACCTACTGCAATAGCCATTTGCACTGGAGACGATGCACTGCTGTCATTCACGTCCTCCCATAGGGCATGGTGTGCTGAGTGCACTTTGGGAGCAGCTCCAGGCATTACTGAGACAATGTTCACATGAAGAGTGTCCACAGTCTTGTAGCCTTTTGGGTGCAAGTCACCTGTTGAGGAAATACAGAAAAAAGATGATACAGTGGTCTAACTGTTCTTTTAAATGAACCATTCCTATTTTTCAACATACAAATACTGATCCATCTTTCATAACCATTTAGATGGGACTGAATGGCAGTGATTTCTGAGTCTAACCCTGGAAATACAGGTTAAGAGACATGGGTCTCCCAGTATGGGATGCCAGTCTGTTACACGCACATGATAACACGATGCATTATTTAAACATTAAATATTAACAACAAAGCAAGTCTGTATGGATAACTCTGAAATGTTTTAATATAACAGACTAAAGCTTAGTGTACAGCAACCTGTTGTCTATGTCACTGTGGCACTCAGACGGCCGATGGAAGCTGCGGCCCAGCTCATCTAGTTTGCGCTCCATAGAGATGATGCGCTGTTCCAGTTCCCGATATGAATTGTTCCAGTTGGCACTCAGGTCACACATGATCATCTGCATCTGCGCAGGTGAAAATGGGGGAAGGCCGATACTGGATCTTAGTGCCCGTGATTTGGTTCAACTTGTACCAATAAAGCAATATAAAGGCACATTGCTGTGGTATAAAGGAACAGTATTTCTAAAGAAACTGAAACCAATACATGAAAATCTTAGGCTGACAAAGAAAATTATGCTTAAAACAAGGTGTGTTAGCTTAGCCATTTCAAAACCTCTCTTAAAGTCTCGCCTAATATTGGTAGTTTAATGAGGAATTCAGAGTCAAACAGAGAACTCTGAGCCGAATGGGGAAGTCTAACAGGGAAATCAGAGTCTAATAGGGTATTCAGAGTCAAACAGGGAACTCAGAGTCTAATGGGGGATTCAGAGTCAAATGGGGAAGTCTAACAGGGAAATCAGAGTCTAATAGGGTACTCAGACTCTAACAGGTAACTCAGAGTCTAATGGAGGATTCAGAGTCTAACAGGGAAATCAGAGTTTAATAGGGTATTCAGAGTCTAACAGGGAAATCAGAGTCTAACAGGGAAATCAGAGTCTAATAGGGTATTCAGAGTCTAACAGGGAAATCAGAGTCTAATAGGGACCTCAGTCTAATAGTAAATTTTTACCTTGGGAAGGTCCACCATTTCATTAGCATTGTCCCTCAGTTTTCTCTGTTTCAGTCGTAAGTATCGAAATCTGTCAAAATGAAGGAGGAAGTGGGCAAAAATAATTCTTGAAATCTGTGAAGATCTAAATCTGTGTGATACCACCAAAACATTAAAAGCCCAACTATGAATCTAACTATACATTTAACTATGAAGAAATTGCATTGGCATGCTGTAGCAAATTAAACAAACTCAGAGCATGAATAAATAAAACCAATAAACTGATCTTGGGGGTCACTGTTTATGCAATAATAATTATTTAAAAACAAGGAAAACCAACACTTTCAACCTTATTCTTACAATTATGAAACAAATTTATGTACATTTCAGTCCATTTATGGACAATTATTCCCATCTGCTCTAGGGGGTGCTATCCTGGAGCACATTTAGCTATCGTCTCATTACACCACAGTGTGCTAAAAACCACTCCTGCAGATGGATCCTGCCTGCTGCTGTCAGATTCCACCATGCCTTGTCCCACGTGCCCCCCCCCCCGTCATAACACATCAGCCTGCCATCTGTTAAAATACAATGCATTGCTTTCTGTTCTAATTCCACATTATTTATTTGCACAGACTTTACATTATGTTTACATCTTCTGCATGATGAGTACTGTCTTTGCACCTTCTTGGTTTGACACTATATGAATGCTCATCTGTGCACTGTCTGCCTGCTGCTGGACACGCCAGAATTTTCCCTTGAAATCAATGAAGTCCATCTTTGTAGACAAACCATTCCAAACAGTTATGGCGCAGGTAATAGGGCACCGTCTATGGGAAAACTGGTTTGTGTAAATGAAGGCTCACTTTCATGTTGCCTGGCACTGAGCTAGACTCTCCTCCCTCCGAGTTATCACTTGAGCTCACATCATCTTGTGTATTGAGTATTGTGTATATTCATAGACACCAAGCTCCTGTAATGCCCATGTGCAGGGTCCTGCTTCAGTGTGATGAACGAGGTTTAATGTGTTTCAACATCTGCATTTCCTGCTGCCCCCCCCCCACTTCCTACCCTCATTTCCGCTGGAAAGGTAGAAGCAAGTACTGTAAACAGCAGTGCCAGAAATCATCCTGCATCACATGGGAAATAATCTGTGGTTATTAATCTCTGTTTCAGCTGCCTGACTGGGCTTTTGAGCCAACTTAGGAAAAAAATGCTACCTGCTCATTTTTTAACGCAGGTAAGTTGTCAAATATTCGGCAGTGACTAAATTTTGCAGATTAAATCATACTTCATAGATTAAACACTCTGTCGTCTAAACATACCTCCTTACAGATTGTATTTTAATATTAATAAATAACCAAGCCAAGCAGGACGGAATGGAGACAAAGGTGCAGACATCATGGTATCGGGGATTACAGGGTTTAATTACAGGTAAGGCAGGCAAAATGCAGACGGACAATACAATGACCGAGCTGGGGAAACAAACTGAAAAGCAGATGACATACAGAGGACTTGTCATGATCTGCCTGTCAGAGCCTCCTGTGTGCCACGCCCCCTTGCTCCCTGTATTCAATCCTGATGGAAACCACCTGTTGTCAATGCGTCTGATCACCCGTTTCGGTCTTGTGTTACGTATTTAGTCCGCGTCTGAGTCCGTCTCCCCAGATCCGTCATTTTTTTTGTTTGCCACCCTGTTTGTTCGTCCCGACCCTGTTTTGCTCACCCTGTGCTCCATTTCCATGGAGAATAAAGACCCGTTTACTCGACTACGCTGCCTCCGACCTGCTTATTCGCCCGACCGGCAGCGCGGTCGTCACATAATGACGGATCTCCCGAAAGACGCCACCCTCCAGCAAGCCGAACGAGAGAAGGCCGCCTTAATGCTGGAGGTAACGGGGTGGCTAGAGCTACCGGAAGTTCAGGAGGACCACGTAGCCTGGGCGCTCACCTGCCGGGCTAGGGATCTCCTCCTCGAGGATAACCCTCCCGACAGTGTTACCCAGCGACGAGAAGCGGACGAAATCCTCCAGTGGTTAGAAGAGAGAATGACGGTAGGACAGCTCCCCCCGCTCGCTCATACCTTGCGTTTTCCGCCGGCCAACCCCAGCGCCCAGAAAAGAATGAAGAAGCGTAAGGGGAGGAAATCGGAGGACGATAGTCCTCTAATGCTGCCCGTCGGGGCGGGAATGCTAGTTCCCGCTTTCCTCTACGCAGAGGACAGAGGGGAGACCCCGCTGTTGCTGAACATTCCCGCGGCTGACGCCCCTGAAACATATGCCGCCCGGACCCAGTTGACGGAACTGCCTCCTTTGGACCTTTATTATTATCGGGAGGCACGCCTGGGCACAGGGGGTATTAGACGGTGTGGGACGCCATTCCCCACGTACCCAGAGTACTTAAAGGAGCAGCGCGAAGGTCGTCTCTTCCCCCCGCCGCTTCCATGCCAGCTATAAAGCCTGTCAGCCTGCCTGCGTCGGCTACAAAGCCAGTCTGTTCACCTGCCCAGCCGGTCTGCTCGCCGGCCCGCTCGCCGGCCCAGCCAATCTGCTCGCCGGCCCAGCCAGTCAGCCCGCCTGTTCCGGCTGCCCAGCTCGTCTGCCCACCTGTTCCGGCTCCTCGCTCGACTGATGAGTCGCCTGCCTGCACACCCGTTGAGTCGACGCCCCCCCAAGCGGAAGGGTGAGGCTGTGCCTCCCTGCTCGACGGTGCCGTCGCCCGCTGCCGCCCCGGCAGCATCGCCGCCAGCCACACCCGCTGCCACGGCCACATCGCCGGCAGCCACGCCCGCTGCTCCCGCCGCCCCAGTGACTCCTGTCCCGGCCACACCAGTGACTCCAGTCCCGGCCACAGAGGCCCCAGAGACTCTTGCCCCGGCCCCAGAGACTCTTGCCCCGGCCCCAGAGACCCCTGTCCAGGTTCCGGCCCCAGTGCCTCGTGCCCCTGTCCCAGTGCCTTGTGCCCTTACCCCATTCCCACGGCTGCCCCGTATGTCTGTGTCCCGGAAGGGGAGAGGGCACACACGCGGTTCCCGCCCGCCCTGCCCCCTGGCTCGCCCTCGCTCGCCTTTGTTGGGGCTCGGGGGGTGCCTGCGTCGCCGGGTGCTTTGGCCCCTCGGTCGCTTGCAGGTCCCCCGGCGGCGCCCCGTAGCCAGTCCTCCGCCGGCCGTCCTCGCCCACTCGGTCGCCTGCGGTGGCCCCGAGGTCGGCTCCTCGGTCGCTGGCGGTCGTTCCTCCTGCGGCTCATCAGTTGGCCGCACCTTGGCCGGCTCCGCCTGCGGCGTTGCCTACCGCCGGCTTTCCCTCCCTCCTCCCCTTCGTCTGTGCTCCCTTGTGCTCCCTCGTCTCCTCCCCTGGTGCCCCCTTCTGCTCCCTCGTTTGCTCATCCATCCTTCCCTCATCCCGTCTCCGTGCCTCCCTTGTGTTCCCCTCCTGCTCCCTCGGTCCCTACGCCTGCTGCTCCTTCGGCTGCCCCCTGTCGCCTGCCCGGGCTCCCTCGGGTTCCCCTTGTCCTCCGCCCTTCCCTGTCTTTGTTCCTTGCCCCTTCGTTCCTCCCGTCTCTGCTCCTTGTCCCCCCGTGGCTCCTCTGTATACCCCCGGCCCTTTTGTTCCGTCCCTCGGTGTTTCTCCTCTGTCCCCATTTTTGGTCTGTTTGTCCGCCTTCCCTGTCCTCTGTCAGATCCTGTCGTCGTTCCTGCCCCTTTGTCAGTTCTGTTTCTCGGTCTTGTTCCCGGTCCCTCGTTAACTTGTTTTTGCTTTTGTTTTCCAGGTCCCATTCTGCCTTGTCCACCCCTTCCCTGGGGCGCACCCGGAGGTCGCCTGTCAGAGCCTCCTGTGTGCCACGCCCCCTTGCTCCCTGTGTTCAATCCTGATGGAAACCACCTGTTGTCAATGCATCTGATCACCCGTTTCGGTCTTGTGTTACGTATTTAGTCCGCGTCTGAGTCCGTCTCCCCAGATCCGTAATTGTGTTTGTTTGCCACCCCGTTTGTTCGTCCCGACCCTGTTTTGCTCACCCTGTACTCCGTTTCCATGGAGAATAAAGACCCGTTTACACGACTACGCTGCCTCCGACCTGCTTACTCGCCCAACCGGCAGTGCGGTCGTCACAGGACTAATGACAATAAGCAGAAACAGCTGATCACATGGGGATCCCACAAGAGGGTAACGAGGGGGCGTGGCACACAGAAGGAGCGGATGATTGGGGCAGGACATGTTTTTTTTACTTTACACATTACTGTTTTGATAAATGTCCTTAGACGTGTTTAATACAGTTTATGCTGTTCTTGTTTTATCCTGTTCAATTTGTGTTTAAATGCTTTAAAAAAGGTATATTTAGGTGTAATCAGAACTCGAACTTTTTAGGATTTGATCCGGAGTTCTGAACGGATTAAGTTCGAGTTCTGAGGTACCACTGTAACTTTCTGTTGAAATATTAACTGTGACTAATTTATTCTATTATTATGTTTTGTTTGTTAGCTGTGGTATAAAGAGGATAAACCACTTTGGTGTGTGGCTATACGAAAATCATCAACTCCAACCTGATTAGCGTAGTTTAGCTTGGATAGCATTACACCAAGTTGTTGTTGTTGATTATTTTCATAACTGCATACCTCGTCATGGTTTATCCCTTATGTTTCAGTGATGTCACTAAGCAAACCTGTAAACTTATAAATAACTTCTACTGGCAGACTGGTTTAGTTTTAATCCAGCACTTAAAAACATCTGTAGCTACAAGAATATGTACTGGCACTAAGCGTTGACCTTAACAACGGGCAGTTTTCAGTTAATCTGTTAACCGGGATCAAGTGTAATTCCTGGAATTCTGAGCCTTAGGGGGAAGCTGTAGAAGTTCCCGGAGTCGGTTTGCTGCACGGTAGGAACAGCGTCTCTGTGGGACTCACAACCGGATGGCCTCCAGCAGATGGCGCTGTTGCTGGCGGCGCTCGCCGCTGGCCTTCCTGCGGGTGTCAGCGCGATGCAGCAGCCAGCACTCCCGCAGCACATTGGCAGCCGCATGGCGAATCTGTACAGACAGACACGAGTCAGCATCAGCGCCATCAATCACAATAAAGGTAAATATGAATGGAGTTGGGGATTCCGGCTCATGTTTGGAAGGTTATGGGTCGAAGTCCAAAGGATGTAGGCTGATCCCTGACTTTGGTCACTTGGGACAAATGTGTCTGGTAAATTACAAAAATATCATTCATACTGGTGTAACGGTGAACCAGAATAATGAGATTGTTCAGTTTTGAATGATTATGTATAATTTTCATTACTGGGGATTGTATGTAATTTTGGAAACCAAAGTTACTCTAACGGTGTGAGTGTGAGTATGAGTGTTATGATGGGGCCCAAGGGAACCACCTCCAGATGTGTACTCTAATTCCCATCAGTGTGAATCAGTGAGAGAGGTAGAGGGGCTGCAGCCCCCCCCCCACGAGGATGTGCCCAGTGGCAGGATGTGACTGAGCTCAGGGAGGAAATGCTGAATCATGACTGTCGCCCCCCGCAGGCATCAAAGAGACACGCGGCAGAAATAAAACGTGAGGACTCATTTCTAGGATCTGTCCTGTTGCTACTCAGCGCTCTGTCACATGGATGTGACTTGGCACACCCTACAGAGAGCAGTGCATTTGTGGTTTCACCAGCACAGTGGGTCTGCTTGGCTGCTTGGGCTGTGCCCTCTGCTCCCAGAGTTCAGCGCCACCCCATGTACACAAATTTTACACATTCACACATCTGAACCTCCCACTTTCCGCACCCCATCCCACCCCCAAATCCAGGCCAAATCCGAAAAAAGCAATGTAAAGCAAAGCAGATTGAGAGTAGATTGTGAGAATTGGTTGGAATTGTCTTTGACTTCTGTAGCCTTGCGTCAGCGCCTGAGCCATTACCTGAGCATCACAGGTGTCCTTATCTGCCCGACAATCACTATTTCAGATCTCCAGTCACACCCTTATGGAATAGATAATACTTGTTTGGACCAGTGGGCTTTTTCCTGTATGACCTGGAAACACCCTCCCCCCATGTCTCTTTTCATAAATGGAAAATATGATGGCATCTTCCACATCGCACGTCTATTTCCATCTGTCTGCTCCTCTTTCCTCAAGATAAGCAAACAGATGGATCCTGTTCAAGAGCGCCCCCACCCCCTCTCCACTGACAATCGCATGGCAGGCTGGGCGCACACACCGGCGGCGCTGCTTTCCTGAAGCCAGCTCAGTCTGATATTGACGCGCTTCTTTTTTCCTGACATGGACGCCATTGTTTCCCCTTTTCTGTACCCAAACCAGAGCTGCCCCCCCACCATTCTCCCACACCAGTCTGCCTTTCGATGGCCATATTCTACGAGAAAAAAATATATTATAAAAACACTCCTCACACTCACATGCATGCCATGCAAAGTCATAGCATATGCTAACCCTCTTCCTTTCATTCACTAACAAGCGGCTTTTCTGTGGGGAGACACTTTACTTTGATGGCTGCTTACATGACAGCTGTAGCATTTCTGGGCTTTTGTCTGGGCTCATTGGCTGCAATCATTTTTATGATTGATGCAGTGGTGGCTTAATGCTTAGAGATGCACACTTGTGATTGAAAGGTTGCTAGTTCAAATCCCCAACCAGCATGGTACCACTGAGGTACCCTGAGCATGCTACTACACTCAGGGCATTAAATTAGCTGCCCCCTGCTATGTCACATACGGATTAAATGCAGAGGATACATTTAATTGCTGTAATATGTTTAAAATAACAGTTTTTCATTTCAAATGTGCCTTAAAAATGTCTCTGAAAGATGAGTGAGATGCATCTTACCCGCTTGGAGATCTGAATATCCATCATAAAGTAATGCACATGCTTTTCGCCTTTGTTCAGCGCCAGTTTCTTGGTCATGACAGCCACCAGCATGGCAGTACAGGCCACTCCCTGAAGACAAATACGCAGAATAACCCTTCAGCCAGAACAAGCACAGCACACATTTTATTGGTTCAAATTCACCTCTGATCACACTGGAAGGGGAACAAAACTCTAACACCTAATCTTTACATTTCCAGCTACAATGACATCTCATTAGGTCACATTTCATAATATCCAACCATCCATTTTCTCAAACCATTTGTCCTATTTAGGGTCACAGGGCATCAGGAATGTATCCCAGAGGCTACAGGCTCAAGGCAGGGAACAACGGATCACAGGGCACACTCATACATACCTACAAGGAATCTTTTTGGACTGTGTGGAGGGGACTGGAGTACCCAGTGAAAACCCCACAATGACACAGGGTGAATATGCCAAGTCCACATACATGTTGGAGACTCGAACTCTGGCCCCAGATGTGTGAGGACACAGTGCTGATCACTGCGCCACCATGCCACCCTTAATGTCCCCTCAATCATTATTAAAATAATACAATTTCTATGCAAATTGATATTTATACTTAATCCATTTTTGTTCATATTATCTCATATATAAATAATATTCTGATTTACACTTAATTATTTTTAAATAGTAAGGCACTGATTAAAAAGACACTGAAAAGAAGCCTCCGGATCTTTCACTTTCATTACCATTTCGATACGATATAGAATCGTATGTGCAGAAAGGTGCCCTCTAGCTGCTTATAAAGGCCTCTGACTATTTATAGTCTGGAATGACTTGCAGCCGTACAATTAATAATGCTGTGTGATCAGTTATATCTGCCTTTTAAATGTATATATCATGCAGCTACTTCATTTGCTTATAATACCAAGCATAAGCAAGTAAGCTTGGCTCTAACAAAAATAGTGAATGCTTCCCTTTTTCTCAAGCAGTATCACCCTGTATAATCTTAGTATTTCCTTTCCAAAAGTAGAAGAACAGATGAAATGCTGATCCTGAGCAAAAACTCAAACTTTAGTAGATATGTGAAAAACACGTTACAATGAAGCCAGAATTTCATAAACACCAATGGCCTCAATGAATCAGATACACAGTGGTACTTCAGTATATATCCACTTTGGAATAAATCCAACTTGGTATATGTCGAGTTTGGACGCAAAAATTTTGCTTGGTATACGACCTTTGTTTGGAATACGACTCACAAGCTAGAACTTGTATGGGTCACAATGAGTCATGACACCGAGCGCTACCCTTGTTTACCTCTCGAGACAACGTCACAACTGCCCACGAGCGTCATTATGCCAGTTGGTACCATTCAGTGATCAACTCGTGCTACAACTCTCTTTTCATTTATTTCATGTAATTGCTTTTGTATTTATGTATTTTAGTATTAAGCAGTGTTTAAATTATTTTATACAACCCGTTCAATGTTTAATATGCTAATAACAATGGGATTTTTTTTCATGGGAACTGATTAATCATTTTCCCTTTATTTCTATGGAAAAAGTGCATTTGGTATACGTCCTGTTTCGTATACGTCCAAGGATCTGGAACGTATTAAAGATATATACCGAGGTACCACTGTATATATATTTTTTGTGAGATATCCTATTTATGCCTATTTATGGCCAGAGTTCCTTATTCAGGAATTGATGAAGTACTTTGATAAGCTCATATTCTATTTCATATAAAGCAACTTTGGTTTGCTTAAACACAAATGTACAGTCTTCTGCATACATGGGAGTGACTGGTGCAATACCTCAACACTATACTGGTTACTTGACTCCGACTCCAGTACTTACACCAGGGGTCAAAATTGTGGAAGCATATTAAATTTTTATAGACTGCAGTACTTCACTCAACTGTTGCTCTAGTTACTTGTTTAATAATCCAATGTTTCATATTTGTAATATTCTTTGATTGTTTATAAACATTACCGCCAATATTTCTGTAGTAATACGTAAATGTCAAAAATGCCAGGTGTTTCCACAATTTTGCCGACTAGTGTATGCAGTCATAAAGCATATATGTGAACACATAGCAGTTCATATAAATAACATCTAATTCATAAAATATCCTTCCATCCATCCATCCATCCATTTTTTATAACTGCTTATCCAGTACAGGGTCATGGAAAGTCTGAAATCCCTTCCAGGAAGCACATGGATGGCACAAAGCAATGGATATCCATCCCTCCATCAATCCATCCATCCATCCCCTTCCCGTTAGACTTGTCAAATTCACTGTCACAGTAATCCTGGAATCTAACCAGGGCAATGAGCGTGTCTTTGTTTTCTGTGTATGGCTCCGCAATGGATTGCCATCTGGCCCAAAACATAACCTGCTAGATGCTTGTACTTTCTGGATAAAAAAATTATTACATCAATTATGGTGAAACTGAATAAGCAGCACCAACATTTGTTTTCATGAGCAAATAGTGTACCAGAGATGTTGGATTGCCTCTAAACCCACATACGGTATTTTCAAATCCTTCTAAAGGTGTTTATCATTATGGTTGTCAAAATGGTTGAACTGAATTTCTGAATCCCGGTTTATAACAATTTGCGTAGCATGCAGAGGAACTAAACTGGAAGATTACCTGTATTCCCTTTTTGCTTGAATGAGCAAAAGAGAAAGAGAGAAAGAATAAGGCATGATTAACAACTGGCTAAAGAGACATCCATTCTCCCCAGCCCCGATCAGAACTGCTGCCTTCTTTTTATAGTTTTTGTTTCCACAATTCAATGCAGTTAATTAAATTATTTTCATTTAAACAGTTAAATTGTAACTGGAAAAACTCCCTGTATGTCACAGGAAACGGTGAAAGACACATTTGGAATCACAGATGGCATCTCAGCACCAAAACCGGAAGGAAATATTTCACTATTCATAGACCCCTAGTCACACATGACGAAGGACACAAAATGTTGAATGGACAATTTTTGGACTGTAGTATTATAAATTAGCCGAATCATGCAGGAAATCATGCATAATTTGTTGGGGTACAGATGCTGTAACAGGAAGTGTGATTTAGCTGCTAACTAGAAAACTCAAAAATCTGTGACGGGGAGCAGATTCAGTGGGCAATTGGGCTTTTCGTGGCACAGGTTGGCACGTCCTCATTTTGAGGCAGTGCCAAATGCCATAAAGCTCCTAAAAATGGAAATGGTGGAAAGTTTTCTCTTAAAAATAGGGGGAAAGCTTATAAAAACAGAAGGAGTGAAAGTGGAGTGTAGGCGTATTTTCCACTGTGTCACTAAGGTATCTCTGCCCGGATTTCTCCCTTTGTGATATTGTGACTTGCACAGGTCATCAGTTCTAATTAGAAGCTGACATGGAGAAGATGAGGCTGGGATCTAGCCAACAAAAATGTCAATAAGCACCTAAATTCATCCCCCCTCACACCCAATCCCAAAACAATCCCTACTATTACCCCCCACGAGCTGGGGTATAGATCTGAAACCTTTGCAGGACTAAGCCAGCTGCCTGCCACTTTCCCTAATCTCCACAAGCAGCCTGTAAAGTCTTGATGACCTTTCTGAGCCTAATGTTCCATGGCACCTCCCTTCTTTGTGTGCTCTTTATTTTGGAGTTCTTGACAAAGGGCAGGTGGAGTTCACAGGAAAGCAGTTATTAAAATTAAAGACTGTATCCTAAAACACGTCAGGAGCAATTACTCAACATAATTACTTTCTCTGTGATATTTTCTATTTTCTTTTGGGAAATGTTGGTTAAAATATTTTCTTTTGTTATTTAATCAGTTTTTTCCTTATAATAAAAAGTATAAATTCCATGAAATCCCGTCAGTTCTGCTTCAGATTCTATGTAGCCGCTTAGCTTGACTAAAACACATACTGAAAAGGCTTTATTCACTCACATTCAATAACCACTTTCATATCGCTTCACTGCAGTGTTTCCCAACTCAGTCCTCAGGGGAATCCTGGTCAGTCCATGTTTTTGCTCCCTCCCAGCTCCCAGCCAATCAGGAACACTGAATATTTGGTACAGGTGCGCTGGGAGCTGAGAGGAAGGAAAAATGTGGACTGTCTGGGGTTCCCCAAGGACTGGGTTGGGAAACACTGGTATGTGTGTATCAGAGCGACTGACACCCTAATAGACGAGTTCCTGCTTTTTCGGGAAAAAACTTTCCTTGGAAACATCTCACATACTTTTTTAATATCACAACCCTCTGCTCCCAGACACCATGATTATGTATCTTCATCCCCATCATCATCACCATTTTCCTCATCACTATCAATATCATCACAATCATCATCACCATCATGTCACAACCATCTACTTCCAGACATCATCATTATGTATCTTCATCCTCCTTCTCATCATCATCATCATTATTATTGCCATCATCATCATCATCGCCACCAAACCAGCCAATTACCATGACTCCGGCGAAAAGGCACACCATTTTCCCACAGGTGGTTTGCGGGGAAACATCTCCGTACCCCACGGTGAGGAACGTGATAGCGATGAGCCAGAGGGCAGTGTCCATGCTGCCAGTGGGTGCCTGGATCTGCCTGTGGGGTTGGTGACAGATGGGATTATCTCACTGACTGACCCCTGCTTGTACCTGCAAGCATTAATCATACTAGTATAGTAAGGCTATAGCAGTATCTAGGAGATAAGCACAATGAGTTTTTAAAGTTGTTGTATTATAAACATAAATAACAGGGGCCTGAAGTATAAAGAAACCAGAAGTTGCTGAATGGCATATTTTTGAGTTATGACTTTGATGGTGCTTATCTTCTATCAGATATGGACTAACACCTTAATTCCAATTGCCAGCTAGATTCCATCTGACCACAGCCACCCCCCTACCCCGATTCATCTACCTCTTCACATATATTCATGGATAATTATATACTGCTGTTTATCGATAACATTTCTGAATCAACAGCATTACCCAACTGCATTCTTCACAAATGAATCACATATTTCCCCAAAGGGTTCTCCTAAAATTACCTGTCACAATGCTTTGTGCTATATCAAATTAGACTGGTAAATTTTTACAAAAAAACTTAAACCTCTGGCATTTGCACATTAAGCTTGGTTTAAAATACATGCACATGCCAAATGAACATAGGAAATAACAGACAGCTGATAGGCAGACCCACACTGCACAGCTGCTGGTTCATACAAGGAGTTCAATCAATACAACAGAGAACTGAAACATTTACTTTTCAAAGTGTGGGGCCTCATTGGCTTACATTATTTTAGACAGATAATACTGAACTTGACTTCTGCCTGTACCTCTCGCAAAGTGTGAGCAGCCAGGATGCCGTCAGCCAGAAAAACAGGATGAAAAAGAGCAGCGTTCGCCCTGGATATTTGTTCATGAGCACCTTGAGTACAAAGCGGAAGGTGAAGTTGATGTTGTTCAGCGAGCCGATGCTCCTGTAGGAGGCACTCAGGAGCACCTTGCTGTGCAGCAGGATGGCCCTGTGCACCAGGTACAGCCGTAGGAACATCAGGGATGACAGCAGCACCTCTGAGTCCAAGAGAGCTCCTTTGTGCTGTGCTGAAGAGCAAAGACGAGAGGAGAAGTTGCTGCTTGTCCCCTGATGACTTCCTCCATTCTCGTCGATGGCTTTCATGGAGGCATCCACGCTGGACAGCCAGTAGGTGGCAACAGGGTGGATAGCACATACCACCAACTCCAAGGAGATGCCCAGCACTCGCTGAGTCGTCATGGCGATTCGCCAGTCCACCTGGTTGTGGTCAATCGTAAATAGCTGCAGAAGGTCAGGGAAGCAGAGAACAGGGATCAGGGGTCAGTCATGCGACTCTTGGCAGGATGGTGACGAAAGTTCGACAGTGTTTGATACAAGTTTATTTTCACAGCCCACCACAGATACAAACTATACTGAAATCAGACTCATAGCTTTGAAAACAGCATTTTAAATATACTCTTAAACATTAAGAAAATTGTATTATATTAACCCTGACCTGAGAACTTCCATATTTCATGATCCTCATAAATCAGGGAAGTATTGCGTTTCTATATGTGTACATTTCTCAATAATCATATGATACTACAGAGACTGTTATCAACAGCAGAATTGGACTGGGGTGAAGGGTGCTGCACATATATAGATTCTGAGTAATGGGGTTCATGGGACGAAGTGGGACAGGGTTTCAGCTAGGGAATGTCACACCCCAGGGACAGTGGTGATTAATTTTGCCTGGGGGAGAGGGGGCACGATAAAATTTGTTGAACGGTGGGAGGTGGACTGGTATAATTTATAAGCCCACAACTAGGACAACCCACTAAGAATTCCTCAGATTCTCTGGAATAGCCATTCTGAAATTGATTCATTTTATGAGAAATTGTACTGGGGCATTTCTTATAGGAAGCAAGAAAACTATAGTGTACCATGTTTATATCTGGAGAATTTAAATTTAAGGAACTGAAGCAGCTTGGATGGAAAACTGCTTAACAGGCAGGAAGCAGCAGGTAGTTATTAGAGATGACATATGAGTACCGCAGGGTTCAATTTTAGGACCACAACTTACATTCATGACATTAACACCAATACATACAGTTAACTGGTTAAATTTGCAGACGACACCAAGATGGGTGGTGTAGCAGATACTGCAGCAGAGAGGCTACAATTGTAGCAGCAGAGAGGCTACAATGGGATCTTGTTATAATTAATGACTGGGTTGAAACCTGGCAGATGAAATTTAATGTAAAGTAAATCCATAAATGTAAAGTAATCCATGTAGGGAGCAGAAATATAAAGTACAGGTATTTTATGGGTTCTACTGAAATAAAGGTAGCTGATTATGAGAAAGACCT
>JAODUD010000134.1:2651044-2666730 GCA_026784285.1 Stomatorhinus walkeri
CTCCCCAAACGAGCTTGATGGGCCGAATGGCCTCCTCTCGTTTGTAAATTTCTTATGTTCTTATGTTCTTATGTTCTTATAATGGCCGAGTCCCTTCCTGTCTTCAAACATCATCTGAAGACACGCCTCTTCAAGGTGTTCTTGCAGAGTATTACCACCCTTACTGTCCACTCTCTCCATTCGAAAAAATCCACTAACAATCTTTGCCTATGCATTCTTTTTTCTAACAAGGTTTTTTATACATTCTTAGGAGTTGTTTGGTCTTGATGACAGTTGTTGATTTTAGGTTTAGCTTATAGATCGAAGAACAGTCATGGATTACAAAGCACTGGTTGTAAGTCGCTCTGGAAAAGAGCATCTGCTAAATGCTGTAAATGTAAAAACTTTCTGGGCCTCATTCCTTTCCCCATCCATTTCTTTTATCAACAGATGCAGTTCCAACACAACCTCCTTCAACATCCACCCCCCTCCCCACACGCACACATACACACACCAGCTTAAATACCCAGCCACTGCTATCTGTGACCCGACACTACCTCCAGTGTGGGAGTGTTTGCCAGTGTGAGGCTGTTGCTGTTGGGAGTGACTGGAAAGGCTACGCACAGGTGTGACTGCCGGCTTTGCTTATCACAAGGCAAACCAGGACAGGCGTCTCATTTTGGCTCCTCCCCAAATGAAGAACCACATTTGTCAGATTCCCTTTTTTAAAAAAAAAAAAAAACATTTCCGGTAATAAACTGCATTAGGTCAGAAGTTCAGCAGTAGGTCAGAGGTTTACGTATCACACATTCAGGGTATTATGACTATTAGAAAAAAAGTCGTAACAGGACATTCCACTCTTACATGTGTGAAATCACTCACACAGTGTTTGGATACTAATTTGTTCTCACAGCCACTATATTTAAACATGACATACGATTATAAGTGTATAATAAAGCATTTTTTGTAGAATAACTTGAATCATGTATTGTCAGTGAAATAACCAAAATATGGTATATTTTAAACATTATTACATTTAATAAGCCCATGGATATATAGTATGTGCCATGTGCAGAAATCTGCAGTTTTAAATAGGTAACAACAGCTGAAGAGGACCCTTATTTTAAGAGAAATAAAAGGAAAATGCAGATAGGACTGTAAGACAGTTAAGAAAATATTTGACCAGCACTTGGGGGGGTATTAAAATGGGGGATTGGTGACAACCTAACTCCCACCTCAACCTTGAACCAAACAAAAGTCTTTCCCTTCCCCCATCCTAGTATCTCTCCCCCCTTTTTGTCCCCCTCTTCCCTTCGTCTCCCTTCCTCTTTATGCCTTTTGCTCTCTCTCTCTCTCTCTCTCTCTCTCTCTTCCTTTCCCTGGTAGCCTGCTATGCTAGCGCTGTTTCATGTCTGCAATAGTTCAAGGGGGTGAGAGACTGGAATAGGGAGTGAAAGGGGGTGGGAACGAAGGAACGGGGGAGGGAGAGCCAGGAGAGAGCATTTCGAGTTCAAGTGCATGTGTAGGTTATTGTTGGAGCTGAAATGTTCTCATAAACAAAGCAGAGATGCGACACACAGCAGCAGTGGAATTAACTGAAAGACACCATTTCTCAGACAAAGGGGATGTAAAATGGGGGGAAATAATACAACCGGAAGCCAGGAGAAAAGAATCTATCACCCCCCCCATACATACTCCTCCTCTTTCACTCCCTCTAAGATATTCCTTCATGAACCACTCACCCTCCCCCCGTCTCCTCCCTTGCTACCCTGCGCGAACACGCACACACACAGACACACACACACACACAGACACACACACACTTGCTGACTCCCTCCCTCGCTACCTTGCTCTCTGCTCTCAGACACCACACCAGACTCCGATTTTTTTGTAATTCCTTTTGCTCTCGAGTGTGTTTGCTAGTGCACAGAGAGACTGCTCTGCACTGCTCCTGTGCAGGGCTGCCCAGGCACCAAGGCAGGCCCGTGTTGCTCCTCTTTAGGCACTGATGCCTGCACATCCAGCCCCAGCAATTGAATTTTTTTTTCCAAAAATTTTCATTTCAGGTTTTGTGATTTTTTTTTTCCCAAATATTTTTTTCTACCCGGCTAAACCCTTCCCCTCATCCCCAGATGCCGAAGGGAGGGAAGAGCACAGGCACAGTGTCGGTGGACAAGAGGAGATGTGGGAAGCAGAAAACGGAGGAGGAAGGCAAGAGCATGAAGAGAGTGAGGACTGGCACTGGGCTGCGAGACGAAGAGGGAGAGACGTGAAGAGCGAGAGGGAGGGAGAGAGACGGAGCGGGAGATGCCAAATGGGAATCAGTCAAAATCGCGGGAAAGGAAACAAGAAAAAAATGTCTAGACTCATCCAACCTACTCTGGTATTTTGCCTCTTTCATTTTCTTATTTGACCGTCATTCATTTACGAATGTTCCTCACCCCCGAACACGCATGCTTCTCTTCTAAACATCTGTTTCCTACATTCGTTCACCTCATTCTACTTTCCTCCTGTGCTTAACTTCCTTCTGCTATGTTTCCATAATTTGTGAAAAACAGGATATTCTGCATTTGCCTACTTCGTAATATAAACATTCTTGAATATTTTCTATATCTTTTCTCCTGTTCTCATTTTCACATTGTGTGTTTGCATTCACGTATCTTCTTCTGGATTCAAATGTTCCGTATTGGAGAATTATAAACTTACTGCATTTTTTATGCCTTATTTTTTTCCCCCCTATGGAGAATTTTGTCATGTGAGAGAGAGATTGTATCTGTGTGCACTCTAACATAAGCCCCAATCCCGGGACCCCGAAGTGGGAAGCTTTAAAGGGCGAGAAATAGGGTGGGGGGCTAATTTTTCCTCATTTCATTACTGAACTGCACACTCGTTCGTGTGTGTGCATCAGTGTGTGTATGTTACATGTGGGAAGGGAGGCAGGTTCATATAAAGTATTAACACTGATGTGGACTCATTCATGCAGTTTTCCTGTTGTTTAAAAAAAGGGAGAGACATTGCACACAAAATGTAGCCCCATTCTTGGGGTGTCCCCCCTTCCTTCTGTCCATAAGACGCTCCTCCTCTCATCTGTCCTCTCTTGCTTGCATCACATGTCACTTACCCATCCATCTCCTTATAGATTTAATAGATCGGCATTACAAAACAACAAGAACTGATCATCTCCAGTGAAATGTCATGTATTTGTGTATATCTATATAAACATGTATATTATGCAGTCTCCAGATAAGGTGCTCTCTCCACAGAATCTCGCTGCCTTGTCTTTATCTTGCCTCATGTTGTTTGATTTATATGGCCATAGATTCCTGATCACCTTTATCCTTAACCTCCTGTACTAGGGGTACACATGCGTCGTTGCTGCGGCATTCCTCAGGCCCACGTACGCCGCTCGCCTGCATACGCTCGGAAGCTTTGTGTCGTCTGAAGGCACGCTGGCACACAAAGGCCATGCCGGGTGTCGCGTCGCAAGCGCATGCCGCCCACCAGAGGCGGAGGACCACGCTGCGGTGATTCCCCTAACAGTACAAATCACTGTGCCGTAAAAATCCCTTTCAGCTCTTACGGAACAGAGATCTGAGAGATTTTATGCCTCCAGATACATAGGGGATGAGACTGTGGAAAGTAGAGTACAGTTGCAGTAGAGGTGAAAAGCAGGTGACTACCCTTCAGTCAGCCCTGTGCTGTAGCTGTTAGCAGCTTGTAACGGTCAGCCTGCACCATGCTGTGCTGTACAGTTCATGTGAATGCACCTACAAGGCATGTTAAACTACGTAAAGCTGCTCTCTGCTCTCTGCTGAACTCTCACTTGCTACGAAGAGTTTAACTCATCTGAAGCTATTACTACATGAAGACAACTTAACTTAGTTCAAGGCTCATCAGCATGGTGTGTGTATTTAGCACAGACTTAAAGATTTTCCTATTTTCCAATCTTTTTAAGTAAAATTGCTGCACCTGAATTGGTGTATGGCCAGAAGAAAGTGAAAGATCATCTTTGTGTTTTGAATGTCTTTTTCTAGGGAGCACGTTTGGTCAATAATCACTCATGTCATGTACAAAAGAGTAAATTACATCGGCTATTGAAATAAATACCTAAAATGGATAAGGGAAGAAAATTCTCTCTGTAGGTCATGTGCTTCCTAATCCATCCATCGTCCATTGGCTCACCTTGAGTCATGTGCTTCCTAATCCATCCATCTTCCATTGGCTCACCTTCGGCTTGGCCACAGGCTCGGGAGCCTATCCCAGACAGCACTGGGCACACAGTGGGAGCACACCCCAGATGCTCCCTAATCTCAAGTTTAGATCAAAAATAACATGACAATTCACAAGTAACAAAATGCATGGTGAGCCATATGAATCCACTCTGTGTGGAGCAAATTTTCACAAAAAGAATCTTCCCAATGTGCTAAAACAAAGTGCCCAACCATTTTGATTGCAATGAGATCGATATGGCTAATGTGTTTCACTTTATGAAACATTACTCAGCAGGTCTATGAATTATGCAGCACTCCGGGGGTTACTCGCCACAGGCTATGAAGCACAGTGCAGGGGAAGCATGTGATCATCTCCCTTAGACTCTGGCCCTCATGGTCCATGTTAAGCAAATCCCACTGGAGTCAATGTTCCAGACTGTGTAAGTGTCGGGCCGCCTGCAGTCCGCTGTCATTAAACAGTCCGGGGTCACAGAATACCCCCTCCCCCCCTCACAAGGGCACCCTGCAACGTGTCCTCTGCTGTAAGTGTTGCCCGAGTGATGTACACTCGTTGACACTCTTAAAACTTTTTAAAAGTCTAAAAAAATCAAAAAGTACAGTTCTTACTTTTTTTTACCACTCCTACTTCACACTGTTCAGTATATGCTACGACACAGTAATATTAGATAGTCCTAACTTTTGGTGTTACAAAATTGCATTGTTATACCCAAATACTTTTCCAGGGGCTCTGGCTTCCCTCCTGCATTGAAACACATTTCCTGTCTTGACTGAAGATATTAACCTGCAAATGTTTCATACGTGTGTTTCCGCTATGGAGAGAGGCTGTAGGTCTTTATGTGCAGTATGACTAGCTTCAGACAAGCGCAGGGGGAATAACAAATGGAATGCATATGTTAGATGGTTTGCAGGTTTTGAGCCAAAGAACCAGATGCTTCTATAGGCTGAACAGCCGGGTCTATCTTGAAGTGGATGCTCCAGTAGGCCAAATGGCCAGTTCTGTCTTGAAATTAATGCTCCTATAGGTCAAAGAGTCAGGTCTATTTTGAATCAAGTGCTCTGATATGCTGAACAGCCAGGTCTGTCTTTAAGCAGGTACTCTTATAGGCTGAACAGCTGGGTCTGTCTTGAAGTGGTTGCTTTTATATACTGGACATTTGGGTTTATCTTGAAGTGGATCCACCTATAGGGCGAAGAGTTGGGTCTATCTTGAATCAATTGCTCCGAAAGGCTGAGTAGTCAGGTCTGTCTTGAAGCAGGTGCTCCTATAGGCAGAACAGCTGGGTCTGTCTTGAAGCAGATGCTTTTATATACTGGACATCTGGGTCTATCTTGAAGTGGATCCACCTATAGGCAAAAGAGTTGGATCTATCTTGAATCAAATGCTCCTATAGGCCAAACAGCCAGGTCTATCTTGAAGCAGGTACTCTTATAGGCTGAACAGCTGGGTCTGTCTTGAAGTGGTTGCTTTTATATACTGGACATTTGGGTTTATCTTGAAGTGGATCCACCTATAGGGCGAAGAGTTGGGTCTATCTTGAATCAATTGCTCCGAAAGGCTGAGTAGTCAGGTCTGTCTTGAAGCAGGTGCTCCTATAGGCAGAACAGCTGGGTCTGTCTTGAAGCAGATGCTTTTATATACTGGACATCTGGGTCTATCTTGAAGTGGATCCACCTATAGGCAAAAGAGTTGGATCTATCTTGAATCAAATGCTCCTATAGGCCAAACAGCCAGGTCTATCTTGAAGCAGGTGCTCAATTAGGCTGAATAGCCAGGTCTGCCTTGAAGCGGTTTCTCCTGTAGGCCAAAGAGCTGGGTATATCTTGAAGTGGATGCTCCTATTGGCCAAACAATGAGGTCTATCTTGAAATGAATGCTTCTATAGGCCGAACAACAGGGTCTATCTGGAGATGTTTCCCTTATTTGTCTTTCAGGACAACTTTCTTTCCAATTTGCCCTAAAAAATCATCTTCTACTGGTCAGTGACAGCAACCAAAGGATCATTTTAATTTCTTGCTCTATAGATTCCTTTTAGGCAAAGACTTACTAATATTACAATGTGGTGCTTATTATCAAAGTACAAAGCAACAAAGCATTGTTTAGTCTATATGAAACCATTATTTTGGTTTTATACCATCAAAAAATAGGCATGCAAATACATGTACTCTTTGGTTTGGTTATGGATTTTAGTGAACAGTTCTTAATACATTTCATAAATAAATGCTGCCAGTTGCAATATCTTCAGAAGGAATACTGTTGCCTCATTCATATTGTAATTTTTTCCTTCTATGAAAAGTTTTATATTATTTCCCTTCTTTGATAACTCGGTTGTCAGTATGGTTCCCATGCTATTTATGACCCAGAAAAGTCTTAACAATATAAGTTAGCATTTATTTACCGTTTGTGTTTTATACATATGTCCTTGCTAATCTAGCTCCTCACTCGTCTAGCTGAGTGTTGTGGCATTCAGTACAAACCTGCCTATAACAGTTTAGCCTGCGGTCAACAATAGACACACTGTAATGCTTTGCAGTCCTGAGTCTTGCAGGAGATTATGTTTGCATGTCTCTAAGTGTCTTGTGTTTCAGTCCCATAATATGATGAAGCATGAGATTGTTTGCATAGCATTACAAGGAGATAGGGTCTCCCATGGTCTGGCACGACACTGTGGCAATGTGTGGGTTAATGTCTGCAGGCCCTAGGAATGTGTTCAGGTCGGCAGTGAGAATTCCTCAGCCCTGCGTTAGTAGGTCACAGCACTGACACGAGGCTGGCTCTTATTTTAGTGTGCTGTCTTGCTGTCTCCCTTTTCCCTCTTTCCTGCTTGTCTGTTCCCTTCCTACCATCACCCTATATGTCTCTTTTCTTCCCCATTTCTTTCTCCGTGCCTGTTCTGTATAGAAGCTCCTTTCCCAACTCTTGGAGCCTGGGGTGCTGGGGGTTGGGTAGGAGAGGGAAAAACAAGAGGGCCCATGTGTCCTTCTAAAGCGGTGCAGTCCATGTCTTGCCAAAGCTTTTAGGGATGCTGGTCTCGCACTTTGCATGGAGTCTGCTTGGTCGCTGTCATTTGGGAAGTTATCCAAGCACTCAGCCACCTATTCAATTCTTTCCAACTTGAAAATCTGGTCTCAATAGTTCATACCTGACACCCAATGTTCCAGTTGTACATTAGTGTAAATGATCTAATGCTTTAACCCGCAGACATACAGTATCAAATAATCCACTGACGGACACACCAGCTGTCTGACACTGTCAGTAATGTACTTGCTGGTTGACTCTTAAAGCAAGATGGACTCACTAAGTAACAATCTCGCTCATGGTAAATAACAAGACAAGCACCGTGAAGTTTATATGCGTTGTGTGTGTTGCCCTTGCTGATTGGCAGCTGCTTGTACTGACATGTCCAGCTGCCTGCTATTGGGGCTGCCTCCCTGCGTGCCAATGCCAGCCAGCCAAACAGAGAGCACTAAGGGGGTGGAGGGGGGGGGGGTCAGGCTTTCCATGGCAGGAGCTGCAGAGCATCATGCCAAGCTTCTGAGCTCCCCTGAGGAGCATCGTGAGAGGGAGAAAGGAATGTGAAGCTCGAGGGTGGCCAAAGACAGCTATCACCGAAGCTTGGCCATGTTTCCCACTTACCTTTCATAGACATGTGCCGCCTTGCTACTTGAAGACTAAACTTAAGGAACCATAGTGTCCCCCAGCAAAAACCAGTTTGAAACCACCGAGCTACATGTAGCTTAATCAAGCTCTTGTTCGACAATTGGACTCTATTGCCATGACGTCTACTGAACTGATAGATAGGCACTGAAATCCACAAACGTGATATCAAAGCAGATCTCTAAGACCACTTGCGGCATCCCGTCAGTCCTGACCCAGGTCTTCTGCAGGAGGCTACTGTGAACCTCTCTGCAGACTGCTTCACTCCAGTCCAGACGTAGTACTAGGGATCAGGAAACATTTGTGAAATGAAAGCGGCCTCAGTGGCTTAAACTTCAAAAAGCAGTTACCAATAAAATAGTGGCGGGTAGGCCTAGCATAAACACTACTCAGGTATTGTTCAAATCTACAGTCAAGCTGAATGCCCACCGGTGAATTAATCTCTTAAGCTGTGGGTAATAGTAACAATGCAGCGACAATGATTTAGAAGAATGCCATCATTATACATGAACTAAATCCCCTTTTCAGATTCTGGCATGTATATATGACACAATAATTGGACAGTAATAGACCTGCTGTATGAATGGAAATTATACCCTTGCAGGTTATAATATAAGTGATAATAATTTGAAGGAAATTTTAGGAAAGGTCCGATATAATCAAAAGTAAAAATGTTCAAACTGCATTCCTGACTTTAAAATTAAAATAATCCAGTTTGAGTCGGATCCATAACATATGAAGTGTGAATAAGGGTTTCTTCATCTGGAGCAAACTGTATCAGGGAAGCACTTTCAGTAAAGGCTAAAATGTTTCCAGATCTTTGAATTTCACTGTTGCAGCATGGATATCTTCAGAGATGGAAAACAGTAAACCACTATGCATTTGCTGTTTGATCTTGCTAGAATAGGGGTTTTCATTTAGCCAGTAAGTTTAATTTATAAACACATGAAGTATCAGAGTGAGAATATTTCTATAGATTTAAGCCTTTCTTACACGTAGTCTTTTTTGGGGGCTGGTGTATTGTCTCAAGAAGTGCACTAATGACTAACTCTTTGTGGCGATACGAGAGGCTTGAGACTGAAAAGTTGGTGCATAGTTCGCTTGGTGGGGGATGGGCTGGGCAGGTGAAGGTCGCCTGTTGGGTGGGGGAGGGGTGGAGGCCTATCCGTGTGCTCAGGGTCAAAGGTGAATCTGTGCTCAGAAGCAGTCTGTCTGGCCTCCCCAGACGATGTGGAAGGTTGCAGCCAAAAGGTCAGAGGTCAAGGGTAGGGAAACACAACACTTCCCGTTCCCCTCCCCCCAATCCTGTTCGCTTTCATTTTTTAAGGATGTCTGTCTTAAACCTTTACTTTGCATGTACAATACCTAATTTCTAAGTGTTATTATTGTTTATATTTAAAGGAATGTATTAATTCAATGAAAGACACACCCTGTAAAAATCACTTACAGCCATCCTGCTATCAGACATTAGCTTGTGATTTTATCCCGCTACCTGTGGGGATGCGGCTATGAATTTAGTCTCTTAATTCGTAGCCCATTTGCAAATACTAATTTAATAGATTATTTTAATCCAGCAGTATTGCACTGTTGGGCTCATTCAGTTCGTGTTTATGCAGACAGCTACCCCCTGAGAAGCCAGCCCGCCCACCCACCTCCCCACCACACATATACACACACACACACAAACACACACTTTCCCCCCTTTCTTGCTCACTCTATCCCATTTGGGCTCAGTATCGATCCGAATACATTTGCGTCCCATTGATCTGCTAAACTCTCCACCAGCCCCTCTGCTGCATCAAAAGAACAGAACCTGTATGCAGAAGAGCTGGAACGGGCCCCATGCGGACGCACAAGTGGCTCGGACCCCGGTGCAAATGGCCCTGTGAACTCGCTACAAGGTCGGCACATGACACAGACGGCAAGCATCTGCAAGGATGCGAGATGGCTCTCCCTCACTTCATGCAGCTGTGAAACAGACAGGCGCTACGTCCACAAACAAACACCGGAAGAACAGCAGAGTTCTGTCACCAAGTACAACCACAGAATGCCTGGGCTGAACATATACTCTAACCCACGTATGTGTGCTTTCTTATCTTTATTATCTTACTCAATTTCCCATCATATAAAGCAGTGTTTTCCAATCCGGTCCTCGGGGACTCACAGTCACTCCTTGTTTTTCTTCTCTCCGAGCTCCCTGCTTGGCAGTCCGCATTTTTACTCCCTCCTGGTTCCCAGTAGAAAAAATGTGGACTATATGTGGGACCCTGTGGACCAGATTTGTAAACATTGATATAAAGAATAGTTTTGCTTAAAAGGGTATCACCCTGCCTATAAATTCCCCTATTTCAGCTGACTGTAAATTTTTGGCTATGATCTGCTTATTTTCCATTATAGAACTAAATGAAGACAAAATAGAGAACATTTTAAAATAACCTTCTGTTATAACTGTATCTAAAATCAATCAAAAATCTATTTTGAAAGTAACAATGGTTCTTTCACGTCTTATGTCATTTTTGTGCACTGCTTTTCAAATGCATTGATTTTCATGAAGCAGGATTTCACCGCTATAGTTACTCTGGTTTTTGGGTATGGTGATGGCGCAGCCACACAGACAGCTGTGTGTTATGTGAGGAAAGACATTTCATGGATTCCGATTCTGGATCTTGGATGCAGCCGTTCTTGGAATGCTGCATAAAATTATCATTGCGAATAGTAAAATGACCTGTCAAATAAAATAATCATCTTTGCAATTTTCATATATCAGAAATACACTGAAATAAACTGAAAATTGCCGTTAAATGACTGGCCATTGTAGTAAAGTGCTGATGTATGGGAAAAGTGACATGTTAACAGATAACAGCTTTAGCAATGTCTTGATAAGATTTGCTTTCATGGACATGCACTTTTTTTATATGTTTACACTTTAGGCTTGTGGTAAAAAAAAATTATGAAGGTGCATGAAATGGTAAGAATGAATGGACCTATAATTCTTATTCTGCCCAGGAGACCTCAAGCCGGTTTAGGAATGCAGGTGCACATCGACCTTCTCCCAAGCCTTTTGTAACTCTGAAGTGGGACTGAAAAGATGTGATTGACATCTTGCCTGTACCCCACCCCCTCTTTCCCATTCTCTTTGGTCGTGGCTGTGTTTCCATGACACCAGACTGTTTAGTCTGCCCTTTGACCCCTTTGAGGGGTTCTGTGGTCAATCAGGCATTACAAGCAAGGGGCTAATGGGGGGGGGGGCACTCTCGCTATGTAAAACTAAGCAAGAATGGTACTTATTTACATAGGCAACATGAGACATAAAACTGCAGGCAAATTTTAAATAAAAAATAGCAGCACTAAATATTTAAACAGAACATGTGCTTAGGAAAACTAATTAGTCAGCTGAAAAAGAAGCGGCACTGCTCATAACCGGGGAACATTTCCACTAGAGCTGTTAACTCAGGGGCACAGATTACATTATTACCTTACTTTTTAGTAATAAAATAACATAGCATGTTAGCTGATAACTTAGTATATTCATTGCTTTAGGATAAATGCACATTTGCTCATGAGAGTCACAGCATCTTTGCAATTCTCCTAATTTCTCATTATTTTTCATGCAACTGCAGGATGTCTGAGGCATCTGTAAAAGGCTTGCACTTTCCAAGCAGTGTGTTTTTTGGAATGCGCTGTCGCCCACCCTCAAATCTCACTTATCTTTTGTTAAATTAACCTTGCCCCCTCCCTGCTGACAGCATCCCTTCTCCAAGATGCTAACTGCAGCCTCCCCTTCTCTATGTTCCCGTCTCCCTGCGTTGCTGAAGGACTCCAGGACAGCTGCAGTGAAGGGGGCTCTGGCAGCCAGGTAGCGATGTGACACGTTTGCACGTTTACAGCCTCACTCACCCACAGTGGTGAAGAGGCCTGCACTGTAGCCATTGCAACACTATGATCCTTAAGTTCTTCCTCTTACAAACAGAAAAACACCTAGCCTGACTATGAGGAATCCTCCCTTTTGGGAATCTACTGTCTGCTATTGGACAAGTATCCTTGCAAAATGTAACATGGGTGTTGCTGCTGGAGATGAAGCCTTTCTGGGAAGCGCTAATGTCAAGCATTGATCATTTTTGATAATACCCATTGGCAATAGGTTGTCTGAATGGTCTTCATGCTGCTAAATTGAAAAGGGGGTCAATAAGGAGGCTAATATTTAAGGCTACCAAAAGTTCTGCACCTGCTTTGGCACTGCTTCTGTGTTATTTTCTTTATTAAGGTTCATAACATTGCTAGTTACTTTAACTGATATTTTGGATTCATTGGATTTAAGGAAATGTTTATAGGTGTGATAAATGCCTGAAGTGGGTTTGCTTTTACGGTTTGCCATTAATATGAATCTACCCTTTAGCTAGAAATAATAATTATAAAAAATACCCTAATGAAACACAAGGGAACTGCATGAGTTTTTTGACATCTATAGTAAATGGTATGTATTTTGTTATTCTTATTTTGAACCATGTGCCAGCATCAGTAAGCTAAAATCCAAAATGAGTCCCTGGTCATGTGTCATTTAATCTCTGAATATTTTTTCACTTAAAAAAGTGAAAAAGCATATTATATGAAATAGGTGTCATCCAAGGATAAGTCTTTAGTATATAAGTCTATCTGGCAAGATAAAGCTGGAATGAATCTGCTGCACACTGCCATTTATTCATCAGATGATGCATCAAATTCTTTTGTAATACATAATGAAAATGTATATGATACTATGTCTGTACAAATTACCACCATATGGCTGGTTTAGAAAATGGCAGTAACTGCCATTAGTGTCACAGTCAGTGTTACTATAGTTTCGTTTTTTTTTTTTTTTTTTTTTTTTATTATTTTCATTTGAAATCCAGTTTAGTTTCAATTATTTTTCAGATTGGTTTTATTACTTTTAATTTAAAAATATATATTTCTATAAATTTTTTTCTTGTATATTAGGTTTTAGTGTACATTTTAGAATTTTTATTTTTAGGGATACACTAAATGTTGTAGAGCTATTTTTTGTGTCCAGAGAATTCTACATTTATATACAGTGCACATCATGTACTAATGTTCTATAAATGGGCAAAACATGTTCCAGGTATTATTAATGATAATTAAAGATTGGTAAATCATTACTTTAGCTAAACAGTGTCAAAAACAGTAAGAGAACGTATTGGACATTTGGTGTTATTTTATTTAAAAGTCAGAGGCGATATTTGTAGTTTTTGTTTAGTTGGTTTGGTTTAGAACATAAGAACTATACAAACGAGAGGAGGCCATTCAGCCCATTAAGCCTGCTTGGGTAGAACTTAATAGCTCAGAGTTGTTAAAATCTTATTTAGCTCTGATTTAAAGAAACCCAGGATTCAGCTTGCACTACGTTATCAGGAAAATTCATACGTTATTTTATTTCAGTTTGCTAAAATGTTTTCTTAGAGCTTTAGCTTTCATTAATGAGAATAACCTTGGGCCTAGAAGTATTTATTTGTTTTCTTGTTTGTTTGTATGTTTAATCTGGGAGATTTCTGAGGAATCCGATTGCTTTAGTGTCATTTTGCCTCTGTAAAGGAGAGTTGGATCTTGGAATAAGGAAAAGGCTTTAGGAGTCACTGTTGTCCTCTTAGATGGCAAGTAAAGCACATATTTCGTAAGAAACAATTTGTTTTCAAAGTTGCTTCTATTTAAAGCCATAGTCAAACACAAAAGTATACTATTTATGAATACAGTGAAGTAAAATATCACATTTAGTCTACATTGGTATTCCCAAAAAAGTATAGCAAGCAAGCCAAGACTCCCAGTTTTATCAAAATTATTTTAAGCTACTTTTTGTTTTTCCCTCAACTAATGATCAGTAATATGCAGAATGGGGAAAATGAGTACTCATTTCAGCCCATCAAACCAGTTACAGAATGAGACTAAGAATTTCATGTAGAACACAAATGCATGTTTATTTCCTGAGCTATTTAAGCTTTGGTTATAATACAAGTATTAGACACACATACTAAATGCAAGCCATATTTATTAGTATTAGATTGATCGTACCATTTGGCAAGTAAATCTAAATAAGTAAATAAACAATAGTGTATTAACACAAAAAATCAATAAATGTTATAATAATATGCTTTAAATACGAAGAGAGTAATCAAATAGATATTTATACTCCAAAAATAATGTTATTTTAGATTATATTGCAAGTGTATGTAATAAGTATGAAATTAACTTTGCTTTATTTTTATATAGAATGTTGGGTAAATATTTCCTGTTAGAAAATGGTTGCAAAACTATAATTGTTTGATTAACTCCTGATGGCCATTTAGATGCACAATCTCCTAGCTTTAGGCTTAGAGATACCACCAATCAGACAACCAAAAGAGAACACCTAAAACAAAGGTGTTTCCCTTGATGTTGTGAGAAGTGTCAGGTCCCCACTCTTGCGCAGCAGCAGATTTCACGGCATGGGCATCGACTAGCTGTCACTGTCATGTTATCACTGAGCTGGCATAAATGGATATTTCCCAAGATTACCAGCAGACTGATTACCTGGCAAGATAAACCGAAACTCAGAGCAGGCTCACTGACAGCGATGGTTTGTTCCGAGCTGGAAGCACACGCAGATAGACTGGCAGAGAGACGCGCAGGTAGACTGGCAGAGAGACGCGCAGGTAGACTGGCAGAGAGACGCGCAGGTATACTGGCAGAGAGACGCACAGGTAGGTTGGCAGAGAGACACAAGGGGTAGACTGACAGGGAGACACGTGAGCAGATTGGCAGAGAGACGCGCAGGTAGACTGGCAGGGAGATGCGTTGCCATAGGTACGATCCTGCTGCATTTCTGCCTGAAGGGGCTACAATAGGAGCGTGATAAGAGGGAGGAAATCAGAATGAAGACTGAAACATGTGAAAGGAAGGTAACCAAAAGATAATGGATAATGGAGTAAAGAGATTTTAATGGAAAAAGGAGAGGAAAGCAGGTATAGACAGGACAGGTTGAGCAAAAGTCTGGAAAATGGCCTGTTATGAAGGGCAGAGAGTAGGGGAGAGGCTACCACCTATGCAAGCGCAGTGATATTAAGCTTGGAAGTACTGGAAAGATGCTGTTGGCATCACCATGGTAACCAACTGCTCCCTTGTTTCTGAGTACCTGAATGCTCGGCCACCCAGCATCTTGACACATGACTTCACCTACAAGATTCACAGATTCAGAGATGGAGAAAGTATTTCTGCTGCTTGTTCACTTAACTAGTGCTGAAATTATTTGATTTCATTGGCCTCTGCCCCTTTTTTAATATAATTTATGTAATGCAGTAATTAACCTGAGGTTGTTATGTGCAGTCTGCATTCCTTTACATCAGGGGTGTCAAACTCCAGTCCTGGAGGGGCAGAGCCCAGTGTAGCTTAGCTCTTTCCCTGTTCCACCACAAATAATTCAACCCAAGAGCTGTGTGGTAATTAGCACAAGGAGGTGAATCAGGTGTGTTAAATGAGGGTAAACCAAAAAATGCGCAGGACTCCGGCCCCCCAGGACTGGAGTTTGACACCCTTGTTTTACATGGAGGGAAATAAAACTGCTGCTATTGGTCACAGCTGAAAGGATGAAATGCATATCTGACCGATCAGTCGTTGCGTTTATTTTTATTTTTTGGTTATATCTTGGTTGGTATAAAATACCTTCTACAACTTGGTGAACTCTAAAATTTAATGTAAGCTAATGCTCTGTGAAGGCTTGCTACACCAATCCAGTGTTTTGTGCAGGGACACTGCAGTACAATGTAATTAAACTGTATTGTGTGTGTGTGTGTGTG
>JAODUD010000134.1:2704186-2714890 GCA_026784285.1 Stomatorhinus walkeri
CCGTCACATGCTACCACTAGAGTGAAAGCACCGCCAGCATTCAAAGGTGACCAAAACATCAGCCAGAAAGCACCACCCTCAGAACCACCCCTTTATTGGGGATGTCTTGCTAATTGCCTATAATTTCCAAATGTTGTCTATTCCATTTGCACAACAGCATGTGAAATTGTCAATCATTGTTGCTTCCTACACAGCATGCTAACAGTCATGGTCCGATCTCTCGGGGCTAGAGCCGTGTGTATTTTACCCCCTGATCGTCCTTCAAAAACAAAAGTCAAGTTCCAGGTAAACTTGACAATAGCCCTTGATTTTTTTCAGTGGTTAGAAAGGCCCCTGCTAATGATATTACATAATTACTTTCGTTACATTAAAAATAGTTTCATTACAGTTTTGGGGGGTTCTCTAAATGAAATAGTTTAGTTTAAAAGAATGCATTTCTGCTACATGCACCTAATGCACTTGAAATAAAATACCATCAAGTATTCAGTTGCATGTGGCTAAAACAACTCCAATTATAGTGCAGTTTAAAATAATGAGAACCAAACTACTCTAATAGATGAGCAGACACTTATTCCTAAAGTGTGTCACACTATCCTTATAAAACCTGAAACAGCTCAAAGTGTCATGCCTGAAAAGGATTGTGTGGACACCCTAGATAAATGTAGTACCAACATGGATAAATGGGTGAAATAGGGCTACTACTGGCTTAATGTTGTGTGCTTACCTGTCATTGAGAAATATTGCGAATTGTTACTGAAAGTTAGATTCTGATTCATTTCATTCCTGATGATTTGAAGTCAGAACATGAACGCAAAAGAGAAATATGAAGTTATTTGTGATGCACCGCTGTCTTGAGCAATTTCATTGATTATTGTGGTTCCTTCCTGTCGGCCTAAACATTGGCTAAATCTCATCTATAGCCTAGTCACCATGTGTCGTTGAACGTTCATAGTGAAATAAGCGCACGAAAAAAAAATTGCCGGCAACTCGTACACATTAAATAGATGTCATTACAATTGTTATGATAAAATAAGCTTTCCAATTTTACTAATTTTTCATCTTCATTTTGCTTACATAAATAAGCATACCGATTATATTTATGAAATTGCGAAGCAGATTTAATTAGTTGATATATTTTACGATCTTCAGCGGTAATGGAGTATCAAACCCAGTCCACCTGACATCCTGACTCCCCTTATTTCCATTGTCTTTGTTATATAAATATATGAAATTATCGTGTGTTAGTACTTCGATGTATAACAGGCTAATTAGTTAAAGACAGTTTCTGTGCTAATGTAAAATGATATTAAGAGATATTTAAAACACATATTTTAACTAAGATATTAGACGGTAACTATATGTACATGCTAAAAAAATACTACACCAGAAGTGAAATGCGTCTTTTTTACCTTGTGTTTGTAGGGTCAGATCCCAGATCTCCGTTCACCCTGTCTTCTTTTTATTTTATTAGTACTGACACCCCCCGCATTCTTGGTCGGTTTACTTATAACTATAGATACGCCTACCTCGCAAAGATGATGTCGACAGTTCCACAAACTTTCTCACACGTAGCCTACTCCTAGAAAACGTTCAAGTCTTCATTCCTTTCATATTTTACTAAATCTTCGTTGTATTTGTTGTACCTTTAGTTGTTCCCCTTGATTTTTAATTTAGTTATACAATAATACTGTTCTCTGTTTGGCATCATTTATGTATGGTTCTGGATTAAGCTCATATGATATTTATTTTGAATTGGTTTTAATTTCTCGTCAGAGGTTTCATTAAAAACCATTTACACTACTGATTTGTATCGTTGAATTTCAGTTAAATAATTTAACATTAATTGGCATTATGAATCGTGTATTTATTATATGTACAAACACACGCACTTCCAGCTATAATTCTTAATTCAGACTAATTTCATTTAGTTTGGTTCCGTTTAATACTACATGAAAATATTGTAAACTGATGTTTTTCTTTATTGCAATCTTTATTACTTTATTACTTAATGATAAATTATTCCTCTTGTAATATTACACTGCATTAAATTTTCACACAGCGATCATACACTTTCGCCATCAACAAAACACATTTCCCCATGTATTGTTGCATTTCTGATATTATTGCACCCCAAACCCTAACCAGAACAAACGTTTCTAAAGTGGATGGATGGATGGATGGATCTCTTTGCCCCGCTGGCGGTACCACTAATATAAGATATAGTAACCATGCTGAGAGAGTTTCACACATTTCAAGTTTACCTCAGTTACTTCCATTGCATAGTAGCCTGTGAAAAACTGGTGTCACATCCGGGGTGTAACTTGCCTTTGTATTCCAAGATAACCTTACCAGTGTAACCCTGTTTAGGTATGCGGACATTGAGGATAGATGGAGTTCCATTTGCTTGTGGTGTCAAGGATACATATTGTTTAAATATTATCAGACATTCTATGAATAGTTACAACTGCTTCAATACAGTGAATCAAAGTTGCAGAGTAGTGGATCAATACATGGCTAAAGATTTCACTTGGGATAGGGGGTGTGAAAATAGGAGTGGTTCCTGGGGCACCTAGATGCCAGTTTCTCTGCCCAGGATAGCTAGGTACACCTGGCCCTCCTTTGTGAGATGATTAAACTGCCAATCTCTTTTCTCAACAGAGAATAGGTGCCAAATTTTTATATTTTGGAGCAGCCATTGGTCACTTGGTAGAATCTGCCATTGACTGATAGCATAGAATTACTTCACCACCTAACAGTCATTTATGTCATTGAATCAAGGTCAGCAGAAGGTTGGTAATCAAAAGGACCTTTACTATTATTATTATTTATTATCAGGACACAATATACATCAGTTGTTTTCTGCACAGACTGTCCTTTATCACAGTACAAAGTCATACTCTAACGCCTCCTTGGCACAGATTTTATAGTGATCTTTTCAACTCATGTGCACAATATCTTTCTATTAAGTGGAAACGGCATTATAGGATGTAGGAAATGTTTTTACTGTTTTATCAGTAACTGTCATAAAATTGTGTCATTGTTTTGTAGAGCATACCTCCTTCACCCTAAATATGCCTTGCTGTGAAGAACTGTTATGTTACTGTTAACAATAAAGTGTGAGCTTTCAGAAATAAATATTCGTCACTTTTCATTATCTTTGTGGAGAATGATATAAATGACAAAAGTAAGGTGCAGTAAAATGTGTGTGAATGGCGACCTCTAGTGCAGTTGTTTTTCCCCCTTAGATCTCAGCATGGTATAATTTTCTGCACATATCAGGTCCAAAGCGGAATGTTTCATTACCTATCTTTCATTCCACCTGTGAGTTGTCTTAGATGAATCCAGGAAAAAATAATGAAATCTATTGCATTGGACCATATTAATTTTTCTTGACCCAAATGTGACACCAAGATGTAGTACCTTAAAAGTGTCTCTCTCCTGTCATAGAACCACCACAGTTACCATTGTGCAATGCAAAGGGGAAACTACTAGCGTAGGATGTGGTAGAAGTGAATTGGAAAAGACAGGGATGTTCTGACTATGGAGACACTAGGGTATTTTTAAAACATGAATGTGAAAGAGGAACAGTACAAACTAGTGTAAAGATGTGGGTTTTATGTGCTATGGGGAGCCAGTGAAAGCACATACTAATTATTACATCAAAATTGCATTTAATGGTTTGATAGAGGGATTAATCCAATATTAAATTGCAATAATTAACACTGAAAAACAGGTATCTCTTTCTGAATGCAGAGGAAGGGTTACACAAATGCACTGCTGCAGAAATAGTTGCCGTGCTGAGTATCGCTGTTTCCTTAGGAGATTAATAACAATACTTTTAAATAATAAGCATATCAGGGCATTTTGCTGAAAGATGTCCCAGAAGAAAGATTTTTTTCATCCTATTCATTGTTACTTTTCAGACAAAGTAAGCTACGAATATAATTTTTTTATGCTATGCTTACATTCTTTCGAGCAAAGTAGTGTTATCATTTGCATATCTTTTTAACATATGTTTTTAATAGAGAATACATTAATCCATCCCTTATACGTTCAATAACTTATATAAGGCAGGGTAATGCAGAGAAGCTGTGTAGCCAAAAATACAATTCACTTTTGGTCTGGCATTTCCTTCCAATATTCATTAAAGGTCTTATACTGTAGGACTTGTACTCAGTTTGCTGTGTTCTAAAGTCTAGCCTGGGAAGGCTGGCTATTGTGTCAGACTGCACTCCATCATGGGGGTCTCATGCATATTTACTTATTCAGAATTTTCAAAGAAATTCCAAACACAAGAAAGAAAGGAAACATCGCAGGTCTGCTATGCCCTATGTTTCCTTAGTCAGTAATTAAATTCTAATATAGACTGATTTGCAAAAGTCTCCAATATTCAAATGTTGCTGCTTTACAAATGATAGGCATGACTTTGTCTTGTTATCTTAACTATAAATTTTTTTGATGTTGTCAAATAGAAAATATTTAAAGCCATACATCTGCATACATGAAAAGTAAAGTGTCATACTTCGGACAAACAGCAGGCGGCGCTAACGAGACAGGTCTTGGGGAGCACCCCCCCGAATCCCTAGGAAGTGATGTTATTGCCTCTCAAGCAAGGAATAATGAATTTAGGAAATCACCTATGACTCTTGGAGATTACTTAAGCCCAACTGTAATATTCTACATATATAGGTATTTAGACCATGTGCTCTGTAGTACAGAAGGACAATTAATTAGTAGGAAGAAACCTTGGGAGAAATCAAACTCAAAGGGGGAGCCCATCTTCCCTGGGTCGCAGAGGAAGTCAAATTAACAAAATGGCAAAATCCTTATTTACACTCAAAATATTAACATACAGATTTTTTATTTATTTTTTTTAATTATTTTTATGCTGTACTATATACAAACATTTTACAAGCAGGATATCTTAGGATATAGTTCACTATGACAGTACAAATGGTAGAAGAAAACTAAAACAACATAAAAAGGAATACAATACAATGCTTGAGGAAAAACATGGGAGAGGTGAATAACAAAAAAAATATACATTGATAAACTAAAGTCAGTGTGATAAGAAGGCAGGGTTGTGTATGCCTCTTGATAACTGAACCTAACTTCTGTTGCTGGACTGGCAAAGATTAGCCCACCACAGGTGATCTGTCAGAATCATGGGGTTCCAGGGTGCAATTTAAATTCTTTATTGAAGAAGTGTCACTTCTCTGCAATCTTCCAGTTACTGGATTACTCCAATGTACAGGCTTGACTATAGGTGTTGTTTTCTACAAGCAATAAGCAATAGTAAAATGAATAGGTAGTTTGAGCACTTATATGCAACACATTATAATATAAATTATGAACAGAGTCATGTCATTTTACAACATACTCTTAACATATTCTTTAGGCAAAAACAAACCCTTGCACATTATATGCCGAATAATAATATGCCAAATTAAACAACTAAGTTGTATGGAGGGTTTAGATAATTTAGGCATAAACAGACTAGCATTTGTGCCAAGTGCACATATGAACACCCTTATGCCCGAACATGGACCATGGTGTTCATTATGGACAATCCGTGATGAGCACAGAAGTCCAATAACAAAACACCCCTCGGGTTCCGATCGGGGGGGCTGTTCCTCCCAATCACGCCCCTCCAGGTCTCACTGTCATTGCCCACATGAGCATTGAAGTCCCCCAGCAGAACAAGAGAGTCCCCATGAGAAGTGTTCTCCAACACCCCTTCTAGAGACTCCAAAAAGGGTGATTATTCTGAACTGCCGCTTGGCACATAAGCACAAACAGGCAGGACCGTCCCCCCACTCAAAGATGAAGGGAGGCTACCCTCTCGTCCACTGCGGTAAACCCCAATGTACAGGCGCCCAGCCAGGGAGCAATAAGTATGCCCACCCCTGCTTGGCGCCTCTCCCCACGAGCAACTCCAGAGTGGAAGAGGGTCCAACCCCCCTCGATGACACTGGATCCAGAGTCTATGCCGTGTTTCAAGCTGAGCCCGATAATATCTAGTCAGAATCTCATAACCTCACACACCAGCTCAGGTTCCTTCCCCACCAGAGAGGTGACATTCCATGTCCCTAGAGCCAGCTTCTGCAGCTGAGAATCAGACTGCCAAGGTCCCTGCCTTCGGCCACTGCCCAACTCACACTGCACCCAACCCCTATGGCCCCTCCTACAGGTGGTGGTGTGCTGACTGAAACAGTGTCGCAGTCATAAAAAGAAATCGTGAATGCTGTGAGATGTTGCCAATGAATTAAAACATGTAAATGATACGCTGTGTGATACTGAATTTTTGGTGATAGTGAAAATTTGGTGACTCGGGGTCAGGTTAATCTTACCTAAGCTCTTCTTATACCAGCAAGCCACGATTTTGTGCCAGATTATGCAACATGCTACATGCGTTTACAATGCGACACAATTTTTGCGGTCTGCATGTATAGCAGCACCCCACCGGTCTTGTCCAGGCAGTGCCAGCAGCGTTTAAACTGCCTTACAGTGTGCCCTACTGCCGCCCAAGCCTGAGAATAGGAAGCAGCATTATAACGCCACTCATGTTCACTCTGTGGGTTTGCGAGCGGCGTGAGCCACGACTTCAGTGGTTACCCACTGTCTCCAAAGGAGTTATCAGATGATTAAATCAAACAAAGCTTACAGTATTGGGCCAAATTATGAAATGGCCTTTCTTACCGAGCAGCCAGCCATCACATACCATCCCATTTTCAAGTTTGTTTCCAACAATACTGTTTCTGAGAATGAACGAATCAAGGGTTGAGCGAGGCTATCTAGTCATAACATTAATGCTGGGGCGTCAGAAGCATTTTAAATATGGGGGGGTACACACTGGTATAAAAGTAATATTTTATGTTAAATGTGGGGTTCCAAATAAATAATCATGAAATGTGAGGGGGACACGATCCCCTCAGATTTAATGGCAGCAACACTTTATAGCAATCTTTATAGTGTCTTTATAGCAATGTGCATTCAGCCAATGGCTCCGATTACATTGGGAAAACTGGACATCGCTGCAAATTGCACTTTAATCTTTGCCTGTTTAACCACAGTGTATGGAAATTTTATATACCTGGGTGCCAAGCGGATTATGCCGTCCCATATAGCTGGCATGGCGCGACTCGGTGTTGACTGAGAAATACCCAATTGGTCCGCAAGTTCTCGCTGAAAAGCACCTGTCCACCCGAGAGTGGACAGAACTTGTAAAGTAGCAGGTATGGCGCAATTCCTCATCGTCTGCCTTTGTAATGCTGGCCCCAGTTCAGCACAGAGCTCCAAAAGGATTGCTCTTGGAGATCTGAATCGACTTGGAAGCCAGTCATCATCATGGGCCAAGAAATCACTATGATCCCTGAATACGCACTCTCTTCTAATTCTTCCATAAGCTATGTCTTCCAATAATGCGAGAGCTGCCATGGTAGTTCTGTCATTTTCTGCACCATTTTATTGTTACAAACTGATTAAAAATCAGGTGCCATACATTTGTAAATAACATACAATTAATGTCGATTTATTGGATAAAGTCAGTGTCATGATTGTGAGTATAAAAAGGGAAGCCACAGTAGCAATGACTTGCCACTGGGTGCCGTCTGTTTACAAAACCGAGCAGAAACGTGCGTACGCCATGTCTGGAGCTGCCGTGAGAATGCGCGTAGCTGTACGCCAAGTTTCGTTTTTATACGTTTCGACGTGAGCATGGAAAAGGACATTTGCAATATTCTCGTGTGTACGCACCGTTCATACATGAGGCCCTTGGAGACTTATTGCTTTTTAGTTTTTTAATTGCACATGTAATATTTTCTGTAGTGACTGGCATATCACAATGTAATATGTCATCATCAGTTATGGAGTTGGCTGTTTTTATGGAGGCAATGAAATGTTCTAAGGCAGGTACAGATAATTTGGAGGTATATAGCTCTTTATAGAATTGCTCACAACTTTCTGATAATTCTTTAGCCTCCTGGGTTATTAACCCATTCAAACTAATTTTTGTTATATTATTATGATTGTTAAGCTTCTCTAAATTAAGAAAATATCTAGAATTTTTCTCTCCTTCCTCAATTCATTTTTGTCTGGAACGAACAAAGGCCCCATTTGCCTTATAAATATAGAGCCAGTCTAGACTGGGCTGCAAGTTTACTAGTCTAATTTTCTCTTCTTCAGATACGTTTTCAGGTAAAGTGGAAAATAGAGCCACAATTCCAGTAATACAATCAACACCAATTACTCGATTTAGTTATAGCAAAATGTTCTTGGATTTTCTTCTTAACTTCAACAATGAGCATTTCATCTGCAAATAAAGTGTTAAGCTTCCAGTATGAACTGGAGAACCTCTTCTGAGGAGAACTACAGAAGTTGAAGTGCAATGTAACAGATTTATGGTCTGTTAAAGGACTGGGATTGATCTTAATTTTGGTCACATAACTAGACAAGGAGTCTGAAAGTACCCATAAATCAATCCGTGATTCCAACTTACCCATTTTATTTTGCCAGGTAAACTCTTGTGCATCCTTGTTCTTAACTCTCCAAATGCCAACCAGTCCTCTTTCTAGCATGAAATCTTTCAACCGGTTATTAACAGAATTGTTTCTATTGGGCCACCTGTCTAATCTGTCGTTTAGAGTTATGTTAAAGTCTCCACCCACTTTTGTTTCTAAATTTCCAAATTTGGTTAAAAGGAAGTCCAGTTTATTATTTCAAATTTCCACCAATATCAAAATACTTCACATTTTTCATATTGTACAATACAATAGGCATCCCATTATTTTTCAAAAGTACAAATACAGAATAAAAGGAATAAAAAAAAATACAAAAAAAAAACTATATCTAGGTAGGGAGTGATCTTTGCCTTACAACTTTACCACCATTAATTTACAAAAGTCCAACTGTGCCTATGGGGTGCCACATAGTGAATCCATTTTTCCCAGTATGAAACAAATTGTTCTAATTTATGGTTAACAAATGTTGTTATCCTCTCCATTTTATAAATGTCCATTGTAATTTCCATCCATGAATTTAAAGTTGGCCTTTCATGTGACAACCATTTCCTGGTGAGTGTTTTTTGCCAGCAATCAGTAATATGTTCAGTAAGCATTTACCTCCTCTCAGCCATTTTTGAGGGACAGACCCCAAATATATGGTCTTAAAGTCAAAGAGTATTACACATATAAAAATATTATAGGCCATTATGTATCTCTTTCCAATAGTCTTTAATGACGGGACAATCCCAGAAAATGTGGTAGTGATTTACATATAGATTTCCACAGTTTCTCCAGCAGACTGAAAGATTACTATCATAATGGGATTTCTGAAAAGGTGTACTGAAATACCTAATCAGGTTTTTCCAACCAAATTCCCTCCAGTTTTGTGAGCTGGTACATTTCCATATATTTCTCCAGATTACAGACCATTCTTCCTCAGATATAATAATCCCTCCTTCCTTCTCCCATTTCGTTCTGATATATGAAGTTGAATGTGTTTTTAGGACTCTTGTATATATGTGAGATAATTTTAAAATCAAGATCTGAGTTGTATGCTTTTCTAAACAGCTCTATCAGACCTGTACTTGTCTCAGTCATGTTTTTCATTTTTATACTTACGTAGTGTTGTAAGTGCAGGTATCGATAGAAGTATTGTTTTTGTAATAAGTATTTCTCTTTAAGCCTTTCGAAACTAAATAGTGTTCCTTCTTTCATTATTTTGCATAGAGCTGTTATCCCTGTAGCTGTCCATTCCTTAAACCTCATGTCCAATTTATTTGGTGCGAAATCTGAGTCATTAGCAAATCACTTAAGAATGACCTTATGTCCCTCTAATTTGTATTCTTTGATTGTAATTTTCCATAACTTTACGGTCCATTTGACCCATGGATTGTCAATAAGGTTTATATACTGAAGGTCATCGTCAGGCAACACTGCCTGTATTGGGATGGAGGATATTCCTTCTATTTTTCCCTATTGGACATCATATGATGGGTTGCACCAGCATATTATAGCACTCTTCTGCACTGCAAAATAATATTCACTAAAGGAAGGTAGACCCCATCCCCCTTTTTCTTTAGATACTAATTGCATCGTTTTGAAACAAACACTGGGTCTTTTGCCCTGCCATATATACCTTGATAACATTTTATCCCATTCACTAAACTGGTTTTGGGTAGTTTCTATTGGTAGGGTTTGAAATAAATATAGCAATCTAGGAAGTATATTCATTTTAATAGATTCAATTCTTGAATTAAGACTAAGGAAAGGAATTAAATTCCATCTTGCTATAATTGTGGGCAGGTAATTATATTCTGACAATTTTGCTAAATCTTCTGGTATCTTAATGCCCAAATATTTAAAAGATTCTGTTTGCCATGACAAGGCATATCTGCTTTCTAGTTGTCTTGGTGGGCTATAGTTATATGAAAGTAATTGGGTTTTGCTTATGTTGATTTTGTACCCCGATAATTGACCAAATTGTTCAAGCGATTGCATTAATTTAGGTAAGGAGTGTGTTGGTTGCCCTAAGTAAATCAAGATGTCATCTGCATAGCAAGCTAATTTGTGCTGTGTCCTTTTAATGGAAATCCCCTTAATATTTTCAATTTGTCTAATATATTGAGCTAGGCCCGGTTTCTCGAAAGCTTCTTATCGCTAAGTAGTTCTTAAGTTTACCTTAAGTTCACTCTTAACGTTAAGG
>JAODUD010000134.1:2756242-2771169 GCA_026784285.1 Stomatorhinus walkeri
CCTTAACGTTAAGAGTGAACTTAAGGTAAACTTAAGAACTACTTAGCGATAAGAAGCTTTCGAGAAACCGGGCCCAGTATATTACTGCAACACTACTTGTCCCCCTGTTGCACCAATTGAGCTGTCGTGATATCTCTGTATGCATGTGAGACTGTGACATTTATTTCTGACACAGTAGCAGAAGCATTCATCCGCATCTCTTGCACATGTCCGAAAGAAGGTTGAAAATAGTCATCCGGTCTCCAGTTGTCAGTCTGCTGTGTTGTCTTAACATTGCTGATGTATCCATTACCAAGAAACCGAGTGTTTGCATTGTAGGGTTATTAATGAGAAGTAGAAGAAAAAAGTAAATCCCTGAAAGTCATTCAACATGTTGAGTTACATTGAAGAGTTTGCAGTTTAAAGACGAGCCTTTATGAGAGTGTCCTTTTAGTCCTATTAACCCACCTATTTAAAAATGCCACATGTCTGATGGGCCATTCTGCCTCATATTTTGAGAATCTTGGCTATCTGCAAGTTATTGTGATGTTCTTGTACATCATTCAGACATACTTTTTCCGACCTAAAGTGTGTATGTTTCATCCCTGTCTTACAGTTGCAGACAGATTCTTGCAGGTAGGAGGCCAATAAGGGTTATGTTACATGATGACCTCACCAGGTCATGGAAATAAGCGCAAGAATTCCAGCAAGGTGTTTCAGGCAGATTAGACAAGGGTACTTTCTGTGATGAGAATTACTCCCTTTGGTGTGTACTTTGGATTGTAAGACTGCAGACTGTTTGCATGCCCATAAAGCTATATAACACACTACGTTAAAGGAGACCTATTATGCTTTCTCCTGTCGTTTAAAGACAAGAGCTGCAGTGGTACATGTACCATTGATTGCTTTTTGACTTTCGGTCTGGAATACACAGTGAATCTGAGTATATTTCCTGATATGGGTGAAACCTAAATTCGCAAATAGGTGTTCAACACAGAACATTATGCTAATTGTGAGTTGGTTATGGCTAATGCTGGAGAGCTCAACCACCCTCCCACATCGCTTAAATCAGACATCTGGGAACATTTTGGTTTCCAAATAAATTGCGCCAGCACCGTAAGGAGTATTTGATAAGGGAAAGATTGCCTGTCTATCTTAACAAATTTGGATATGTTGCTGGAAACGCATCCCACCTACTAACTCATTTGAGACAATATCATCTCAATGTATGTATGTTTCTGCCTTACTCCTGTCAATCTCTGCAAGTTGCTTTTTAGGTCAGGCACGGACATTGTGTTTGGGGGTCATGCACCGCTCAAAGAATGAATTTTGTGACACGAACATGCTTCAATCTTTTATTGGCTAGGACGGGGGTCAGCAATCTGCGGCTTGAGAGCCACATGCAAGTCTTTTACCACGTGGCTGCAGCCCTTCTCACAACGATAGACAAATTCACATTTTTATGTAACATATAATACTTTTGTAAAGAGAAATTATTTATTTATGGGTTAATATTATTTATCGTTTAGATATTTCTTTAGCTATATGGGAATCGGGCTGTCTATTGCACACTTCTGTTACGTCTTAACTGCATAATTTATATGTTCCTCAAAGTGATTTGCTAAAACGAGATCTCTGGTTAAATGGTATACTTTCGGGGGGTTTCTTAAGCACCTGAGGTTGGATGTATGCTTCAGTGTTTATTGGGGTTTCTAATACTTTCATATACTTTTTGTAGAAAATTGTCACCATGAACGCATGGCTGGGCGGCTCGGTGGTACAGTGGTTAATGTTGCTGCCTCACAGCAAGAAGGTCCTGCTTTCGGTCCCGGGTCATTTTTGTGTGGAATTTGCACACTCTCCCTGTTTTGCTGGGGGCACTGGTTTCCAGCCTGTAAATGTAGAGCGTATGTGTTGTCTGTCAATAGATTACAGTGGTACAACAGTTTGTAGTGCGTTGACACTAGTTGATCTCCCAGTGTGATTTTGTAACAAAACGCAATTTGGAGAATAGACTAACTCCTGGTGAATGGTCTTGTTCTGCTCGACTGTCGCTGATCAGTCATATGGTTTGTAATCTACAACGACTTCAAAACTCCAGATTACAAGATAAGTTGTGTAGGGTGAACAGTGCAATGACTACCTTAAAATGTATGAAAATAAATACATCCATTTCAAAGAAATTGTCACTGCCCACATGTATTCTGTACTTCTCCCGTACATTGGCATGGATGTTAAGCTACAAATCCCTTGATGGTAGGACCTTCTGAAGTTTCTGGTGCAACAAGCATGACGATGGTGGAGGAGGTTGTAATAAGGTACTTGTTAATTAAGAAAGGCCGATTAAGATTTCACACCAAATTGTAAGGAACCCTCAGAGTCCTGAAAAGAAGGAGCTTCTGTCCTCAGGCCATCAGACTTTATTGGCAGTAGTCATTAAACTTCACCAAGCACTTTATTGGAGCTATGTTACACATATCTAGTCTTCTTTCAGAGTGAACCAAAGTGTACCAACATGCCATGCCACAGAATAGCAGGAATTTCAAATGGTGGAAATATTCATATTTATAGTCCATATATGGGATATTTTGGTAATTGTGTTGATCCAAAAACTGGAAATAGACTATCAGAGAGTTCTGAAATCAAGCAAATGAACACTTAAAAGGACAGGTAAAGAAAATGGATTTTCTTCAGTCAGTGGAATCATTTTCACCAGTTCTCACTAAACAATAAAGACAACATGGTTTGCCATAAAATGGCAGGATGAACGGATTAGGTAGTGCCACAATATGTAATGCAGTTTATACATGCTTGGAAATGAATGCGCAGGCGTGCAATTTATAAATCAGCCTGGTGGTATGGATCAGTAGTGACACAGTGGGAGAGATTTGGCAGGATGGTGCTAGTCGCCAAGTCTGACAGGCAGCCAATTGAGCATGGGGATGTACAGATGAGATTCTCTAAGTTGCATTCTTTTCAATACCAGTAAAAAGCACGTGTACAGTACATGATTTTACAACCATCAATTTTCATGTCGTGGTATACTGTGAAACTGGTATACCACTGCAACCTTACCCATAACACAACCTTGGATTCCTTAGTCTTAAATTCTCTGTTGAATCACATAGCATGGTCTGGGTTGGTCGAGGAGATTACTGGAGAGCATTTCTGATTATTACTTTGAGACTTTCCCCCAAATCCTAGGGATAGTGTCATCTGGTCCAATTCCTCTATCAATCGCCTCAACCAGTGGGTTGGTGGTCCTGGATAAGTCCTCAAATTGTCATGAAAATTTTCTCAATCATAGGTCAGACAAGGAGAGGCTGAGTATATATGGAATCCTCCTGAAATGTATATACACAAGGAATAGGTAATTCCTTCGTTACTGTAGAATGTCTTCCTCTTCAACTATTGGCTAAGAGTTTGACCACAGGCATTAAGCTATTCTCAGGATTTTCTATTTGCCCTTTCAGTTACTAGGCCACCAGGTGTCTTGACCTATTTTCCACCCTTAGTTCTGCATTGTTATTCTCTGAGGATGTGGTTTCTTTCTGTGCTATAAAAGCAAGGATACGAAAACACCTTTTGTTAACGTTAGTAGGGTTGGTGACATGCTAGTAATATCTAAATTTATTTCACACACTGAATTCTTGTATGTTTAATTCTCATTTAGTTGCATTAGGACTCAGTGTATTTTGTATTTTGTGTTATCTATCCTGTTAATCCATTCCTTTCCTAGAAACAGCCTTTGATTGCCCTAAGCTAAAATTTTTGTGAAATTGAAAATAACAGGCATATTGCTAATTTACCTTTTAATAGTAAAGATTTTATGTTGATTTAGCTAATATTTTTGTCCAAAGTGAAGTGCTACATATTCTTGTCAACCTGGTTCCAAAACTGTATGGATACAAAGTCAAGTCACCTGGGTTCAGACGATTCTTTGACTTTGAAAGTTCATCAGCTAATCTCAGAATGACCTATTTCAGATGGATTTGGTATCAATGTCCTACTGCTAAGCCTAAGGTGGCTGTGTACCTCATGGAATCAACGTCATTATAGAAATGCAATTCTATATTAGGGGTGATCACAGGAGTGATCGAGGGTTTGTTGCACCGCCTGTGCAGAGTCCCCAAGGTGAACTTTTTCATTTGTTCTGATTCCTTGTTGTGGAAGGTTGTTTGTCGTGGAATGTGTTTTGTTAGCATGTTACTGTGTCGTGTAAATTGATGGTTTTCCTGTCTGTGCCACTGTTAGTATTAAACCAGTTTAATAGAGTTGTCATCTTCTTAAAATGTCACGGACTCAATAAAATGTTTTTTACATCCCCTTTCCCATATGTCTGCTGCATCGAAACATGGTGCACCATTTAGGATTGTCTCATAAACAAGGTGGTGTTATTTTAATTATGCAACACCATTGTTCTCACTGACGTGTTCCATTTATGCGATGTACCACAGGTATCTGTCCTAGGTTGATTATGCTTTGTGTACTCTTATGCGTTTAACTAAGAGACTGATAAAATGAGTATTGGTTTTCTGCTGATGACAGTGCAATCAGTATCAAATAAATTCAGGTTGTCCTGTTACTGATTTGCAAAACATCACATTAAAAATATCCCGTTGTGCTGTATTTTTCATAAATATTTTTTGTATTTCTCTTCCATTTTCTCATAGCCTAGATGCTGATCTGAAGATCTGAAGCGGTGAAAAAAGAAGAAAAGATCTGCATCTAGATTGTAGTCAAAATATGGGTATAAAACGTTCAGTTCATCAGATTTTTTCTGGCTTAAATTTGAGGCTCATTAGATAGTCATTTGAAGTTAAGAAGACACAAACATAGTTTCAGATTTAAGGCTGACTTGAATAACTCAGTGTTATCTCTTGAAGAACAAGAAGACGGAGATGGATCAGCTGAGCTAATATGGTCTTAATTTTGTGAGCACATGAAGTGTTCTAAATTATTTTGGTATTGATGTGTTTCAGTCCCTATACATAATGTTAGTCTAGCCATAGGATGAAAATGAGGTGAAGACTGGAGTTCACACTGCAAGTGCTTCTATAGATAAAATGGCAATTATCAATCTCCTTTTTAGTGCGAGTTAAATTGCATACATGGAGTCATGATGGGATTATGTTTTTATTCTTTGTAACTCTCATGCTACCTCTGTGTTTGAGAATCTCTAATGTGAACATTGTCACTGTCTGAAAAGTGGTTTTGGTTTTTTTGACATTACGCAATGGTCTGAAGTACATTCTTACATTCTTTTTATATAGTCTTCAGATTAATTGGTGTATTATGACAAAATGGAAATTTTAGACCAGTGAAACATTTATATTGTGTTCTTTCTATACATTATACTTAAAACCATAACGTCGATCGATATATAGTGTACATTTAGTGCTGTTTCCTAAACCTGATCTTGTGATACTATTGTACCTCCTTGAAATTACCCAAGAAAAAATGGAATACCCCATTGTGGATTATAACAACTGCAGTGAACCGGTTGGGGGATCAGCAGCTTTCATCTGCACTGAATGTGGAGATGGCTTCAGCCATTATCCTGACCTTTTGAATCATATGGTGACACATGGGCCAGTGGATACCTTCTCCTTAGATTGTCCCCCAAATGGCTTTGGAGCACCTCTTGAGTTTGCACTTCATGAAAATGGCATGCTAACAGTTGTAGATAGATCTGTAGAATTGAACTATTTACCTGGCAATGATAAATCTCCATCCCCAAATATAGTTTGGAGTCAGGCTTCCACACAGGAGTCCCAGCCCCGTCCTGTTACATCACCTACAGAAGATGAACCTCTTGAGTCTCAGCCTTCTCCATTAGTGTTGCCAGTCAGCCAGCCTCCTACATCTCAAATTACACCTGTAATTCTATCTTCAACTAAGGAAGTACAGTCCTATAGTGAATCCATTAGTCGAACTCTAGTTTCCTCTCGCTCTGCTCGCTTTCGATGTGAAACATGTGGCCAGTTATTTAACACAAGGGCTGGTTTACAACGACATCAGCGCTACAGGACCTTGGACCAGGGATTTAAATGTACTTTGTGCTGCAAGGTCTTTAGTGAACGAGAGGAACTGCGTCAACACCTTCAAGAACATGCACATGAGCGATTTTACAGCTGTGGACACTGTGGAAAACGATTCCTCAATCAAGAGACTCTTCATGCTCATCAGGAAGAACGGCACAGCAAAGCAGCATCCAAGTCCTCAAAGACCTCTAAAGAGGGTCCGGAAAACAGCACTGGTAAAACGTACCCCTGCAAGTTATGTGGGCTTCGGTTTTTTTGGCTCTCTGATTTGCAGAGTCACTTGCTCAGTCATGCTCAAGGAAAAGTAGTGTCCCATGCTTGTACTACACCAACTACCAAGAGACAACCTCAGCAGGATGAAAAAGCACGTGATAGTTTACCTAAAATTGGCTTGTCTAAATATACAAATCAGCGTCGGGATTCTGCCTCCAGTCTGAATACACCATTTAGACCATACCGCTGTGGATTGTGTGGGATTCGCTTTCAGCAGTTATCTGATCTTAAGTTGCACCACCTTTCACATCATACACAAGAAGACTTTTTAAGCCCTGAACCAGAACCTAAACCTAAACATGTCCAAAGTGGAGCAACAACAAGACAACAGACCCAAAGTAGTCCACCAGCAAAAGAGCCAAAGCCACGAGGAAGGCCTCCACGTGGGAATCAAGCAAATCACAATGCTCGTGTATATCCTTGCAAACTATGCCACCGTGTATTTGTGCATTCCAGTAGTTTGTCTCGACACATGAGATACCACAAAGGAACTTTGCATACTTGTGTTTACTGTGGGAGGCACTTCCCACAGCGCTGTGATGTAAGGAGGCACATAGCAATGTATCATAATGCACAAGGAACACAGTCTAAGGCTGAGACGGAAAAAGCAGTTGCAGAAAGTAGAAGGGACCTACATTTGCAGCAGCCTCAATTAAAGCCATATATACAACCTCAAATAAGGCATGCAAAAGAAATAGAAAAAGGTACATCAGACAAAAGAAAGGATAACAGTAATTATTCTTGTGGAAAGTGTGGAAAGATTTTTTTAGATTCTTCCGAGCGGGATAAACATGGTTGCAACAGTCAGCACCCCTTAGGTGCCAAAGAGGCACAGACTCCTTCCAAACCTCGGGTGACCTTCCAATGTAGTGTTTGCGGTAAAGGATTTGGGTTGCTTTGTGTTTACCAACGTCACCAGCGTTATCACAGACGGGAGCTTTCTGGTGAGATACACAAGTGTCCACGCTGTCCAAGACGTTTCCGTCAGTCATCTTCATTAATACGCCATCTCGAAACTCACCAAAGTCATTCTCCACAAGATGATGATAAAGATGTGCAAACATCTACCACTTTGTGTGGTCAGGATCCTGCCTTAGTTTTGGAACATGACCATGAAGATCTTGAGGATGAAGAATACTTGGAGGAAGAGGAGGCTAATGGAAGTATCGCAGCTGAAGTGCTGTATGAATGCACAGAATGCACCCAGACTTTCTCTTGTTTGGTGACATTCCTGCAGCACCAGAGTGCCCATGGCTCAGATAGCCTTGCATAATGGAGTTCCCAAAACAATGTCTTGTGAAGTGTGTGTGACTTATGAAACTAATTATGTTCATGAACTATTTCTTCTGGCATTCACAGTCAACCTAAAATCAAAAAGATGAACAATGATGACACTTCTGACAGAGGAAAGTTATAAAAAGGTTCCACAAGTTTGACATTTTTCAGATGACTTTTTGTATTGTTGAAGTTTGTTTTGCTTGGGTTTGTCAGTACTGTTATAGAAGGTTATCTGATTCCAGTTTGGATCAATATGAATATGTATAGTTCTATAGATTCCAAGTATCTGGTAGTTTTGGAACTACTGAAGATGAATTGGATTTGGAGAAAAAGATGTGTATTTGTCATGACTTGGTCTTTTCTACTTAAACCCAATTGGAAATGTACATAATATTGTGGATTTCCAAAACGTTAAGAATATTGGCATACATCTTTGCAGGATTTTGTCTGAAAGGTCCTTTATTAGAGGATCATCTTACATCTGTTATGGGTCTCTTCAGCTGTGATATCAGTTTTTAAAAATGACACTGTTTCATAGTAACATTATAAATGCTGATGTCCAGTTACTGTTATTCTTTCTAAGCCAGTTGTCTGTTAGCGTGTTATATTTACAAACCCTAAACATTTCTAATCAGATTAAGCTGCAAATTCCCATTGTATCCATCAGTTCCTGGGAGTTTGTCCTAGGAACATTTTTGTATGCATTTCCATCTTTGATTATTTTTTTGTTTGTATGAATTTGTTTTGAACTGGTATTTTGACAACTGCTATTAAGTTTTAACAATAGTTAAACTGAAAAATAAACTGCAGAAATTTGCAGAATTCTCTTGCCCCTATTTTAACATTCTCACATTATCATGTCACCTACCCCCAATCCAACTCTCAACCCTATAAATATTAATTTTTTAATTCTGCTATTTAATTTAAAAATGAACATCCAAGTAATAGGTGGTACTCTTGAAAATGGGTCCTTGACAGCTACAACTAACTTGCACACTTTTCTTGTATTGAACTATATTCCATCTTGTATTTCAATGGTAATTACCCTTTTTCGTCACCCATATAAAATTCTTATATCATCCTTCATCACAGTTCAAAATTAAATACATTTGGTACTGGTTGTCACTAATATCAAATAGCAAAGTGCCATTTGTGTTTTTTTTGTGTGTGTGTTTTTTAGTGTTACATCAAATTTGCATTTTTGAGGACCAGAGGCACTGAATTTTTTTTTTACTTTGTAGGCAACAGAGAAAGACTACTCAAAAGGCTTTTATTTTGAGATACATCAATGACAGAATGTAGTTTTTAAATTTTTTCATTGGCAAATATGAATCAATGTATCCTTCCTCCAGAAATGTTATGTGCCATTACAATTAAATAAATGTTCGCTATATCAGCCCATGAAACGTTTTTGATTTTTTTTCTTTTTTCCCCATTGTTTAATAAATAGAAATAATAGAATTTACGTTTCTTAATGTAAAATGATTGCCAGTGGAGTCATTAATTTGACCCAGGCTTGTGTCTTAATGTAGTTTATCCTGCAACAAACATTTAGTTGAAGTGGTCATTTCACACTCTTGAAAAACCTCTAGGAATTTCATCATATTGGTGATTTTCTCCCTGATCTCTTATGGAAGATGATCTCACCTCTTGACCAAAAGTTTTTTTATGTACATATGTGGGCATGTTTCATGCGTGTATAACAGACCCATGATCAGATCAATGTAGATGGAAAAACATTCTCCATCACATCTGGTAAATAGTGATAAGTTTCCAAAAGCTAGGAATTGTCCCTGGAGCTCATGAAGTGTAAAAAACCTGCAAGATCATCTGTTTACTATAATGTTTTATAAAAATCTCTTTGGTTCAATCTGGAAAAGGGCACAATGACACGTGTCAGTTATTGGTTCTTCCACTGACCTTATATTAATGTGTATGCTAACTGGTTTGGAATCTGTTGCTCAAATTTATAATTCTCTTGGCTTTGGAGCTTATGGAAGTTGACACTGTGTGGAGTACCAATGCAGTACCTTCCTATTCCATTCTCTTTTGGAAGCGCAATAAGCATACTACAGGACACAACCAATGGAGGTAATATCAGGGAACTATTAGAAACTAAAAACAGATACCACTGATATTGCAGTATCATAAAGAGTTAACTATCAAAAGTCCAGTTGGGGGGTGGGGGTAAATACAGCCTCATACCACTAGGGTTGTGGGCTTACCAACCCTGGCCATAAGTGCCTGTTCTATCTGCATTTGTTTGAGTATCCTCGAGAAACTCAGGTTTCCCACTGCAATCCAAAGATAAGTGAACTGGTATCTCTAAATAGTTCAAACTGGGTATTTGCCTTGTAATGGACTGATATCCTGTCCAGGGTGTCCCCTGCATTGTGCCCTTTATTTCATGAGCTCAGAGCAGCCCTGTAATATGTGGTACTGGAAAATGGATGGGACACACGGGAAGATACATTGCAGGCATACAAACCATTTGTCTTTCTTGATCAAGAAGAACCCTGTGTGTATTTTTATGTTTTTTTGAGTAATAGACCCTAAGCTTAAATAGTTTCATTGCTAGGTTTGTATAGAATCTAACCTTTGTATAGAAGCTTGTAACCTTCTGGAATGGCAAATGTATTATCAAGACACTGGAATTTGGAAGACTGAATCAAAGAAGCCTTGATTAGCTCTTCGACGTGAACAGATTTGGAGACTAAAACACATTAAACCACTAGAATTTTTGGGGGGGAAATTGTTGTTCGATATACAAACTTATGTGACTAAAACATGAAGTGGCATTTATGATCAGTGACAGTGTGTGGAATTTGCATGTTCTTGTGTTGTATGAGTTTCTTCTGGGTACTCCAGTTTCCTCCCACAGTTCAAAGACATACAGTAGTCTAACTGGCATCTCTAAATTATCTATAGTGTATAATTCTGTTTATATACCCTGCGATGGAATGGCATCCTGTCCTGGGTATACCCCAACCTTGGCCCTGTGCCGTCTAGGACCAGCTCCAGCCCCCCAACATATTACCCTGACCAGGATAATATTGATCCATTGCATTCCATGTTGTCAAGCAGCAGACCTACAACAAATATTAGTGCCTGTAACCTCTTGTTATGAATAATTAACTCCCAGGCCTCAAGAAGACTAATGGAAATGCTACTAAGATATTTTGACTAAGTTATACCTTTTCTCAATAACTGTGGAACAACCTCTCAACTGCAAACAGCTTGCACTAAGTTTTTGCCATGTAATGTCTGATTTTGGTTTGCAATGCACCTCCTTCTTGAGTAGTCAATGTAGTTCTTGAGGGTCAAATTGATCAAAAGCTAATCATAGGAGCACAGCGTGCATGCCTCTATTGTGGGAGAAATCTGTACCCCAGGAGAATACGGAAAAACAGTTGTGGATGGATTTAAACCCACAACCCCGCAGTTGGGAAGTTAGTACTTTATGTTTAATTTAAACTTCAGTTCACTTTGCAAGTTATGGCTCCTGTTGCTACCTAAAAGCCTGTATATGAGCTTCAATAAACAAACAGAATTTATTAGCTTAAAAATGAGTGTATACCTTTATGAGGCTAAAGTATACCACACAAATTTTTGTATTAAAACTTAGAAACAGTTTTTGTATGTTCTTGCTGTTAGCCTTTTTGTCCTGTATAGAGTTCTGGAAAAGAAGATGCACATCATCTACAGTATATAGCATATCTAGAGCAAAACTGAAGATAACAAGAAAAGTGAAGGTCAACATCAACCAATGCTAGGCATACCACTGACTCAAAAGCTGTTACATCTCTTGATTCCAGAACAGAAGTCCTAGCAGGAGGAAGAGTTATCTATATGGACCTTTTCCAATTCCGAATTTCAATAATATATGTGAAATATGCTCATGAAACCGTATTCCACTGTATGCTTCCTGTAAAATGTAAGCCTATTATGGTTTTACATGAATAAATCTGTTATGCACATCTTCATTCTTGAAGTTGCAATAACATTTGTCAGAAATAGATCATCACACTTGCATGAATGAATGACATGTTGAGTATTGAAGGAATTTGGTATTTTCTTTCAGCAGAGGTAGAAATTTCAGGTTCAGAAACTACAAATCCAGTCCAAGATTGTGTCTCAACCAACCAGCTGAGTACTCTGGGAATGTGACTCTTCATACTCAACTGATTGGTTGAAACAAAATCTTGGTTTGGATTTGTACTTTCTGAACCTGGGCTTTCCACCTCTGCCTTTTAGAATAGTTTTTCTCATAAACTGACCAAGTTCCTGTGAATCTTCTGTATGTAATACTTGCTTACTTTATGGCCAGTAGGGAATTATTAGCCTATAACATTAAGCCAACTTTCCCAGAGTCTACTCCTGGCAGGTCAGGGCTCAAATATGGGATGCATCCATTACAGGGTACATGTACACTATGAGATACAGATGCCAATTAGGATAACTGCATGTCTTTGGACTTCCCAAAGGAAACCAACACACCACTTGGAGAACACACACAAAGCAAAGGCAGAATTCAAACCCTAAAGCCTCAGCTCCTGTACCCTCCCATCAATGGTGAAGATGTGTGCTGAAACACTTACACGGGTAATGGTAGCAACTGACATACGGCCCAATCAGAGAGCTCAATTTCACCAACTAGCCTTGACACCAATTCAGCATGCTTGATTGGCCAAAACAGCAACATGTACCAACATGTCCGACTGTGTCATACGCACTGAGATGACAGGCAGTCACCGAGTCTCCTTGACAGACTAACAGCTTTCAATGGCTGAAAATTATCTTCTTGTGTTCCAGGTTTTAGGCAACTACCCGATAAGCCCCACTATGCACATAAAATTTTCAAATATATGCCAATCAGACACATAAAAACAACCAAAAAATGGTGCCGATTGGAACTGAGCAGGGTTCATGTGACTAGTTAGCTTTCTAGTTTAAAAAGTGGACACAAGAATGAAAAGACTATGAACAAATACCTTCAACCAAGGGATTTCAAACACCAGACTACAACGAAAGGTTGTTTAAACCACAGAACCAACCATTTGTATCTCTATGATGCAGGATTGTCAGTCAGGAAGTCAAAGTCTATTTTTGACTAATCATAAAACTAACAAAAGATTTTCTCTTGTGGATATAAAACAAACTGGGTTTCCCTCATAATACAATCAGCTCCAAAATTCAGTTTATCCAGTTTAAGAAGCCAATCTACATGCTTTAGGTACTATAACCATAGTTAATGCCTTAGACCTAGTATATTCTGGTACAGGCTAAAAACGAGGCATGCCTTGTGACATGTCTGTAATAGGGCAAGCTATATGCATGCAAAAATAGAGGTTAATTGTATTGTGCAGTAATTTTATTATAAGACACTACAGACTACATATAATGGCAAGTCTGTTCTGGATTACTGAATTACACTTAGTAAAGATAAAAAATAACACATACTGAAAGTCTTACAGTTATGTGCAGATTGAGGTTTCAGTGTTTAATAAAACATTGCTACAATTCACGTAGTATCATGAATAGGTTTGTATTGAAGATTTAACTGAATTGCCATCAGTATGCACTTCTTAATTTGGGCAATCACAGTTTACCTGGCGATGTTATGTCATCTAAATATAACAGTGCCTGTTACAAACCTAACAAACTATGTTACCCGGGGGGGGAAATCTTTACGTGTGGGCTTAATAACTGCATTTCCCCGCCATTATTGCTTTATTGCGCCACTGTACATGCGCAGAAGCATCAATGCGCAAAGACGAACTTGTAAGTTGAAGCCGCGCGACGAGAGGGGCGGGATTTTACGAATCAGAACTTCGTTTCGATTGGTTAGTATAAAGTGGTGTCATAAAAGTGGCCCTGGTTTAGCCACATTGTCTAACAAATGCGCCAAACGGGGGGAAGGTAGAGATCTGAAATAAAATATATTTAAGCTGTTAAGAAATTGAATTGATTACATTTGTTAGTACGAATGATCGCGACTTAAAGGTTGCGTGTGATGTAATTGTGTTGTTGGCCAAAGGAAGACGGACACGGAGGAAAAGCGAGAGGTGAAGACAGCTACAGTAAGTGAAGAAACGTTCACAACTGCGCCGATTTTTTTCACGAGGAAGCCATTTATATCCTGCCAGTAAGCTAGTTCAATTCCAACGTAAGAAAATAATGATAGATGTAGGCAAAACTAGCGTTTTTATTGCTAGATGATGCGTGCCTAGTCATTTGATCATAACACAGTTTGTTATTATTGGCTGCTGTTGTGATGTTAAACGCGTATTTCGGTTTGTCAGGGTGTTCAAAAAAGGGCTGGTATGCCTTTCTTTAGGCAAGCGCTAGCTAGCCGACGTTGCTCCTCCCTGTTTTTCCTATTTGTCTTTGAAATGTGTGCATGTGTGTATGTATGTGTGTATGTATGTATGTGTGTATGTGTATCTGTGTGTGTGTGTGTGTGTGTGCAAATATATATATATATATATATATATATATATATATATATACATACTGTGTGTGTGTGCGTGTGTGTATGCTCGCGTTTGTCTGTGTGTACATATTACCCCGTGCATCGAATCCTATTTTTAAGAAGGAGTTAAACTTATTGTGACACCGAAGGTGACATTTTTGAGAACGGGTATATTGTAAGCTGCTTCAGTCAGTTCACATGGCAAGATTATTTTATATGACATTAAGTGCATATGCATCACTTGTGGAGACTAGTGTGATAATTCACAAGTTTAAGAGTTTATAATTGGGGTAGTACCCATGTATAATATTTTAAACAAAGTATAAATTTCAGTTCTGCTTTGAATTACTTGACATGCAACAAAGTTGATATCTATGAATGTTTTTAGGGCGGTTGTTTGCTAGTAAACATTTTTTACATTTATACACCAGATTTTATTAGTGCAGTAATTGTATTTTTTCTGAAAGCACTGGACTAAATTTAATTATGGACAAGAACACTAGCTTTTAAAAAGAGATTTATGGAAATTAGAAGTGAAGTACAAGTGGGTGGGAAGCATCTAATGATCAGTTCTGATGTCTAAAAAACTCACAAGATCTATACAAAACTTGGAGGAAATTTTGAAAGAGAGCAGTGCCTGTCATGGTACTTTTGGTTTCACAAACCAGGACATTTTCATATTTCATATTTTTTTACACTTGGAATTCATATGATTCGTGTCACACAGACTGTAGAAAGACAAGAATGCAGTTTATAGTCAGCAAGAATCACAGAAGTGTTACATGTATTGTCTGAATATTATTCTGTATTTCAGTATGAAGAATATTAATAAGACTTGTCAAAAATAAGATCTCTAGAGTTGGAGGACACTTGGGGGGGAT
>JAODUD010000134.1:2777417-2800819 GCA_026784285.1 Stomatorhinus walkeri
ACTGCCATGTGATTGGTTGATTAGATAATTGCATTAATGAGAAATTGAACAGGTGTTCCTAATAATCCTTTAGGTGAATGTATATTCACTGCATAAAATTGTACATTTTGGAATAGTCTACTACAGTGATTCCCTTTCATGAATGTATTCCCAGAGTTTTCTCTGTGAAACTTGGTGGGAAGCACTTGTCTTTTCAATGACAAATTTGAATATTTACATGGGTGCTCAAAGCAAATACAAATTCAAATGTTACAAATGATATGGTTTGGTAAAATCCATATGTAGATGTGAAGGTTCCGTATATGATTCTTTTCTTACCCTGTGCTGCTTTTTTCCCCTTCTCCATCCTGCAGGTAACGGATCCAACTAAAACAAAAACTGAGAGCCTTTTGAGTTATCCAGTTTGGTCAGGGACTAGTCAACTTGGGTTTCGCAGGAAGTATGCAAAGAATCTACTCTGTGAAAGAGGTTGACCCGATTGCTGGAGTGAGAAATCCATGAGTCCTTTTATGTTGAGAGTGAATGCACTCCTTCACTATTGATTTGGATTCCTGTGGACCCTGCTGGTAGGTCAGTTTATTGTATATTCATGACATGTTGTACCATTTGGCTCTGCTTCTAGCTCATCTGTTTAGGATTGAATCAAAGGAGTTTGGTTCATATCCGAATAAGCAATATTTTCCCCTTCAAAGATTCTGTTTCATGCCTTGTTTTACCCTCCTTCACTGACTAGTGAATGTTCTAAAGGTAAACTGGAGGAGAATTTATGAAGTACCCACTGAATCTAAATGAATACACAGTGTATATTTGGGGCTATTATTATGTAACTGTACAGTACAAGAATCTAGTCTGTTAAATCAAATATGTGCACCAATATGCAACCAAATATGACCAAGCAATATGCAGATAAAAATGTGGTGGCTTTTTTGTTGAGTTGTTCTGCTTCCATGGGTCCACTAACCCTTAAGACTTTGGGATTTTGATTCCTTCAAGTATACCATTTCTTTAAAAAATGCTTCTGAAGAGCCATTTCAGCCTTTCAGCAGACAATGATTCCAAAAAACATGTGAAGTCAACAGAATGGCCACGTGATCACAAAATCATTGGTGTGTAATCACTAGTTTAATATTTGATCTGGATTCAATTGAATTTGTTGACCAAAATGTAAAGCGGTTTGCAAACTGAAGCATGAAGGTATGTAGATTTAACCCAAGACTTGGAGAACTTTAGCATGCAAATGTCACATGTGTGTGTGCCGGAACCATTTAGAATTTAACTGAAGAAATTTTGCATTAACTAATGCAGTAATCTGTCTACATAACCATGAAACATACTTCAGCTAAAGCTTGAACTGTGGGAAGAATACACTCAAGTTTTTAGCGAAATTTTTTAATAAGATGTAGTGACAATTTTTATGAGGTTGCTCTTTGTCAAAAAAATTATGTGGGGCAGTTGACTTTATTGATATTGTGAACTGAATTGGACTGGGTTGTTATTGTTAACCTGCATGTGAACCTTTGATTTGATTTACCCTTTAGATCTATCGCAGATTTCTGGGCAGCTAATGTACTCCATTTAGTCCTGCTTGTATGTGAAGTTATGATGAGGCGAGTTTCTCCCGTACTTCTCTGGGAAAATGCGTAACTCGGCTTTTCTAAAATGTTACCCATGATGGATTTAATGCATGTTGTGTTGGACCTTCCAGAGATATAGTTTGTCAATGAATCTGCATGTCTCAAGACTTTCATTAAACAAATGTGCTCCTTAAGGTTTTTTCCCTTTCTTTTTTTTTGAATAGGGTTTGGGAACAAGGGAACTAATCACCAGCTTTGGTTTCCAAAAATTGGTATGGCACATGGACAAAACACATGCTGCAATACCCAGGTAATGAAAGATCCTGGGTCTGCAGAAATTCCCATAAATCTGGAGAGAAACTTGGTGTCTCCCTCTAAAACTCTTACTGTGCAAGAGACTCATGTCGAGAATGTATTTTCTTCAATTTGTAATTCAAACGTAAACTCAACACTGGACTCCCCAAGGCAACACCCACCTCACCACAGGTGTCATGAAGAAGAGAAATCGCTACAGCTATGTCTGCATCAACAGCAAGATGGAGTGGGGAGGCTGGAACTTCCAAACTGCACTGCTGCAGATGTCACGGCTAACGAAACACAATGCTTAAGTCTCTTCCATGGAGTGACTGAAGCAAATGCAGACTCCCAAGGCAATTATTTTGTGAACTCCACTATTTTTGATCAATACTCTGATGTTAGCAGTTGTTCAGAGCCTGATGTTGGAGATGTTACTACTTGCACTGAATTAAACATTGGCAATGACCAATATAATGACCTACAAGGTAGTGAAAACACCTGGAAACTTGAATGTTTGGAATTCTCTAACTCTTTTGGATCAGTAGAACCCAACTGTCAAAATGGATCAAACCACCCTGGTAGTACCTGCAAAGATGAAAGTTGGGGTAGTACCTCTGATTTGAAAATTCAAGAAGCTGAGGATAAGACCCAGAGAGAACAGATGTTTGTGGATCAAAAGTATGACTGCTTGCATCTACAAGAGGGTAGGGGTGATATTAATACATGTGGAAAACATCAATGTGAAGGTTGCTTTTTTGCTAGCAGAGATTCCAGCAATCGACATGATTCTGATACCTGCAAGAATTTGACAAATGATAGTACTGTTGCTTATGAAATGGAGGCCAGAGATCAAGTGCTTGCACCTTGTGCAGATGGCTCTATCAGTTCAAAAATGGGACTCCAGAAGCAATGTGACCAACAACATAAAGACGATTATAAAGAATATCCTGGTGAGTTGCTTGGTACTAGCAAGGGTGAGGATCAACACTGTAGCAGCTTTGAATTCCTTCAGCGCTGCTTAGGCTTGAATAACTTTCACAGTGATGCAAATGAGTCTAGTCTTGCAAAAGAGAGCCAGAATGGTGGAAAGGTATCCCACGAAGACAGCATACACTCCGTACAGGGAGAACCACATGGTGGTCCTTCGGCCATTGTGCAAATGGGTTTAGAGTCTGTTCCTACAAGGAAGCCTGAGGAAACGTACACAGGAAGTGGTAGTCAAGAATTACCTATCACTGTTTGCCATAATATTCCATGTGTTACTGAATCAAACAAGGTAATGGCTACATCTTCTCAGAGTAGCAGTTTAAAAGGGGACAGTTTAAGTTCACAGGCATCTGACACCTGTGCATCTATTTTTGAAAATCTGAATTGTATTGATACATATACTAAAACTGTTCCTTCTTGCAGTGATCTTTCCAGAGATCTTTTACTAACTACTTTGCCTGACTCCAATACTGACTCTAGTGATATTATACCAAGTTCCTGGAAAGATAATGAAATATTGGAATCTTCTGAAAAACAGGCTTCTGTGTTGTCTAAAAGTGTGCACAAACCTTTTTTTCCCTTGAATAATGAAAATTCTGCGTTGCTTGATGTGGCTGCTGATTCCTCCACCATGCAAGCGTTGACTCATTTTGAGACTTCCCAACATTTAAAGAAACTGTTACATCCCGTTGTGCTGCTGAAGACTACAAGGCAATATGTTACAGAAAAGAAGGGGTACCACTGTGCTGAATGCCAAGACCCATCACCAAGTTTGTCATGCCTCATAGAACATCACCATGTTGCTCACTCTAAATACAATTTTCACCTTTGCCAGACTTGCAACTGCTATTTTACTGACTTTGAACAAGCTAAGAAACACTTTTGTGTACGGCAGATAAATACTGAAAACAAACTGAAGAAAAGAAGTTACCGCATGCCACGCACATGCAAGTACTGTGACCTGACTTTCACCAGACTCTCTGACTATTACAAGCATGAACGGAAACATACTGGCATTACACCGTTTAAGTGTGAAAAATGTGGTGTCTACTTTGCTCAGTCAGCAAGTCTGAACCGACACAAGCGACTGGCTCGGTGTCCGCATCCACCGTTGAAAAATCTTGATAAAGCAAAGCAGCAAAAATCTTACTCTCCTGTCAAAGTGTATCAGCCTCCATCAGATGACATGGGTAGTCAGCTGCCTCCATGCTATGTAAAGTTGGTGGACTTTCGCAAGGGCAGTTGTCCACCAAGCAAGAATAATTCAGAAGTTTGTGAAAAGAGTTTCCAACTTGGACTAACTGATGAAAGGCACTTTAAATGCCTTAAGTGCCACAGAGCCTTCAAGCATGGTAGCAATCTAAGCAGGCACAAGAAGAATTCCTGTAAAGATGAAAATGGCACGTTTAGGTCTACAATTACAAAACCAATTAAAAATGCTGGAGGGCAGTACAAGTGCCCACTTTGTCCACGTCTGTTCAAATACTCCTTCAACCGTTTCCGTCATATGAGGGTGCAGTGTCTTAAAGAATATTCACAGCAAGGCAAGGGTAAAAAAGGTAATTTGTACAAGTGTGCTTTTTGCAAAAGTACCTTTTCTAATTCCTCTAATCGCAGCAGACACATAAAGATGGTTTGCATGAAAGAGTACATTCGGCGAGAGAGTTTGAAGATGAGACGGGAAATCCAAGAACGGAAAAAATGGTTGCCTCAGAAGTCGCAGCGGCCACTGACACAACCTCGGCAGGCTCAGAGATTGCGCCACAAGTGCAGTTTTTGCCCAGCAACATTTGCTCATACGTCAGGTAAATATAAACACATGAGGAAACACAAGCCGTTTGAGAAGACTGGAAAGCCGTTCAGGCAGCAGAACTCTCACCGACTTCTGTCAGACACTGAAAATATTAATCCAAGGTCCAAAGCCCGCAATGAAAATAATGCTGGCAGCCTACCCTTCTCTTGTCATTATTGTGGAAAACAATTCAGCACCTCTGCCACTCTCTCAAAACATGAAAGGTTGCATAAAGGTGAAAGACCTTATAATTGTTTAGAATGTGGAAAGCGCTTTTTGCGAAGCTCACACCTCATAGCTCATAAAAAGGTACACCAAAGAAGAATACAGTGCACTGTTTGCAAGAAGATTGTTCCTACAATTAGAGATCTAATAAAACACAGACAAAGCCATATAAATAAGGGTATGCTACAGTGCCCTGATTGCCCATTGCAGTTCAAATATCCTGCTTTTCTTCTCCGACATGTGTCTAAGCATAACAAAAAACCATCGAAAGGCCCAGAATCTTCTGCTTCTCCGCCACTGCCACCACCAGAACCACAAAATGAAGGCAGCCTTGGTGAGTTTCAGTGCTCACTCTGTCAAGAGGCCTTTGACAGTGCCTTAACACTGAATAGGCACTGCTTATCTCACATGTCAAAGTCTTCTAAAAATCAGTGCCCTTTCTGCAAAAGACATTTTTCTGGGCGTACTGCTTTAGTTCGACACTTTCGCCTACATACTGGGGAAAAGCCATATCGCTGTGACACCTGTAGAATGTGCTTTGCACGTTATGAAGGCCTTAAAACCCACAAAGAGAAATGCTCAACTATTGAAACAAACCATATTGATAAGCAGGATGATCCTCTTTCGTCCAACAGTAAGAAAAAGTACACCTGCAAATACTGCCCACAAACATTTTTCTGGCCCTGTAGTTTATCAAAGCACCACAAAAATCACATCCTGAAGATGGTTTTTCCTTGCTCCAAATGTGGTAAATGTTACAAAAAACTAAGGTTAGTGTCTCATGAGAAAGTGTGTGACCCTTCAGCTACCACACATGCAGATGCATCTAGCAGTAATTTGATTGTTTGTGGGAAGTGTGGACAGACCTTTAATAGAAAATCAAATCAAATTGTCCATGAAAGGAAATGTACTGCTAATGGCATAGGTACAAGGAGCACAGACAAATTGAAGCACCGCTGTCCGCATTGTTCTAAAGTCTTTAGGTATCGAAGTTACCTTCTAAGACACCTTGTGGTTCATGCAAGGAACAAACCACATGCATGTATGCATTGTGGTCATAGATATGCCAGTCACAGCCGCTATCTTCAGCATGAGGCTTTCTGTAATGGTACTTATAGGTACAGGCGATCAAGAGATAGCGTAAAGGTTGTAAACAGCATGCATATGTCATCTGCTACTACTTACAAACAAAGTGAACATCTACCTGCAGGAGACAGTGAAGAATACAACTGCAAATTCTGCTCAAAGAGTTTTATGCGCACTGGAAATCTAAGACGTCATATTTTAACGCACACTGAGGTCAACCCTTACCATTGCAAATCTTGTGAAAGCTGCTTCTCTCGTTATGATACATTAAGAAGGCATGAGGATTCTTGTACTGGCAAGAAGGTGAGACCTGAAGTCCGCATTGTCAAGATTAGTCTAGATGACCTGGGGAAGGGCTGGAAAAACAAACTGGAGAAACCAACAGAGGTACAAAAATTTTACTGCCAGACTTGTAGCAAATGTTTCACCACCCATGCCAATTTAAGTCGTCATGTAACCTTGCAACATATAACAGTAAAGCCTTTCAGCTGTAGTCGCTGTGGTACTTCATTCTCTCATGAGTGTTCTTTGAAAAAACACAACATGAAGTGTAAGGGACAGCTATTTTCTTTCACCTCTAAAACAAAGAGTTCTCAACCTGAAAGCAGTAGCTTCCAAGCTGTACAGGAGAGTGGCAATACTCAGCCTTGCAGGGAGACATCTGAATTTCTCATGAAGATACAAAGGCAGTACCCGGACAAGCATAAATTCCTGTGCACTTTTTGTCCCCGTCGCTTCAAAAACCAAGAACAACTGAAAGTCCATACCCGCCTGCACACAGGAGAAAAACCTTTTGGCTGTGCCAGCTGTGGTGAACGCTTCATCCGTCGTGACTATTTGAAGCGCCATTTGATTAAGTGTAAAGTTGGCTCAGAAAAACAGGAGAGAATGCTGTGTGACAAATGTGGTGAAATTTTTATCTCTCTAGATCAACTCCAAAATCACATGAAGTCTTGTATGGTCACCCCAAAGTTACTGGACTGCTACTTAGAAAAGCCTACATGTCCCAGTATTTCAGCAGAAAACAAGGGCTTTTCTTGTGCTAACTGCAGTGAACGATTTTTGCTGTTCTCACAACTACAGCATCATTTCCTTGCTGTGCATAGGGGAAATACTTCTCAGAAACTTACATCAACATTACCAGTCAAGCAGTTATCTAGCATGGACGTTAAAGAGGAGCCAGCTGATGAAGGTTATGAAGAGAACCAATTAAAGAATTCTGATCAATTGTCTACTAAACTTCCAATTGCAATTCATAAAAAGAAACCATTTGTTTGTCCACACTGCAACTTAGAATTTTGTAATACCAGTGGACTTGGCATGCATCTTCGTATGCATGCTGGCCAAATTCCATTTATGTGTCCAAGATGCAAAAAAGGCTTTTGGAGTAAGAGCTTACTGCGAAAACACCAAAGAAAGTGCCGCTTTCAAGTGGTAGCAAGAGAGTCGCATACAGAGACATCCCATCCATTTCAATTGAATTACAATGCCAAGAATACTGTTCTGGTATTTAACAGTGGGTCCAAAGCTACAGGGACAGGCGTACTACAAACTAAGTTTTCCTGCAAGGAGGGTAACAAAGATCAATGGTGTCAACAACAGGTTTCATTTGATACCGAAGAGAAGCAGAATTCTTCTGGAACAAGTGTTACCGGTAAATATCAATGTTCAGAATGTGATCAGAGTTTTACTGATGGGCTTTTACTTATCAGCCATTTGGAAGGCCATAGTCGCCAGGAGAGAGAACAAAAACAAGGGCATGTTTGCAAGTTGTGTGGAAGGGTATTTAATCAGTCGGCTGTATTATACAGACATTTGAAAATGCAACACTCCAAAAAGACACCATATCTATGTCCAGAATGTCCCAAATCTTTTCGGTATCCTTCAGATTTGGAAGTCCATAGAAGTTGCCATGACCCCAATCGACCATTCATTTGTAAACTCTGCACCTCAAGGTTTTGGTCAAGCCAGTCTTTAAAAAGACACACCTCTGCTGTACACCATGAGCTTCCCAAAGATACATGCGCTTATACCTGTCAGGTTTGTGACAGGTCCTTTTCTCAGAGAAGTTCATATAAAAAACACTGCAAACGTCACAATGTAGGGTTGGATATAGAAACTCAGCTGAAACAAAAGCTATACTTAAAGCAAAAATGTAGTATGGTTGTGAATCTTGAAGGAAAGAAATATTTACATAATGAAGATGAAGGCAACAGTGATGATTCTGACTCAGCACCTTATTTCCCCTGTCATGTGTGTGGAAAAACCTTTCCCACATCAGAAAACCTAGAGGATCATCAACGTTGCCACCTTGGTGAGAAACCTTATGAGTGTGCAGAGTGTGGAAGATGTTTTTTCCAGCTTGCTCACCTGCAGCAACACCAGAGAAGCCACAAATCTGAGTTTCAGTGCCAAACATGTGGCCGCGGCTTCGTTTCATTCTTTGCTTTACGGAAGCATAAGCACACTCATGGAAAAAGCCGACCATATCGCTGCCCAAAGTGCCAACTTGGCTTCACTGGTCCCACACAGTTGGCAGAACACATGGCTACTCATCGTGAAGATAATTTCCCCTGTGACCTCTGTGACAAAACGTTTTCTTGTAAACTTAGCCGTGCTCAGCACCGCATGAGCCATACAGATCAAGATGAAAGTCTTCCTCCCCTGCTGCCACCAACCAATATATCACTGCAGTCATCTCATATCTTTAATTCTGATCGGCTGAAATATCACTGTGGTGTTTGTTGCAAGCAATTTCAGAATACAGAACAACTCTCAGAACATGGTTGCCATGCAGGCAGAGAAAGACCTTACTCTTGCCCTGAATGTAACCAGCATTTTCGTCATGGATCTCACCTCAAAAAGCATCAACTCAGTCATCAAATCTCAAGACCCTCCAGCTACAAATGTAATCAATGCAACATATGTTTCAGATACCGTCATCAGTTTCTAAACCATTTAAAAGTACATGGTACTGAAGAGTCCACAGATGCTCTCAACACAGCCAATTCAGCAGATGCTCAGAATTCCTCAGAAAATATCTTCCACTGCCCCATCTGCCCATCCCAATTTCTCCATGCCATAGATTTAGCAAGCCACCTTTCAATTCATGCAGACAATACATTTGCATGTGAGATTTGTGGAAATATGTTTGCAAGCAAAAGCAGCCTTTTAGAACATGAATGTCATCTAACTACCTCTGTGCAGTATGAGTGCACAGAATGCGGTAATAGTTTTCTGGGCAGTAATACCTTCCGGCATCACCTCTGTACAGGTAGAAAACGTCCAGATAAGGAGAGTGAATACTGTTTTCCATCTTCATCTTCTATGAGGAAAACTGCTCCAGTCACTGTGTCTCAAGCTACAGAAGGTGATGACAGTGACGTGGATGTTGGGGAAGACTTTTTTAATTGCCCCGTTTGTGACAAACGGTTTACTTCCAAGGAATGCCTCCAGGAACATCAGCAGCAACACGCTATTAACCGTCCCTTTAAGTGCCTTTCATGCGGCAAGTTCTTTGCAAAGAAAAGGTACCTCAAGAAGCATGAGCTGATTCATCAGCGCCTGTATCGTTGCAAGCTGTGTCCTCAGTCATTTGGTGATGCAAAAGCCTATTTGATTCATCAGGGTCTGCATGATGAAACCCGGCGGCACCAGTGTCCGGTGTGTCGGAAATGTTTTGTAACATCTCAAGATCTGGCACGACACTCAAAATCTCACTCTAAAGAGCTGGAGGACTCTAGGGGAGATTTTCGTTGTGACATGTGCTACAAATCTTTTGGTCAGCTGGCACATCTGCGGCAGCATCAAGAATCGCATGTTGGGCAGGTTGTGTATGAGTGTACGGAGTGTGACAAAGCATTTGCTTTTTTCCACCTTCTGGAAGAACATCAGAGCACGCATGCATTACCACAGTCATCTTTATCTGCTCCTGTGTCCAACACCTCCAGTTCCTTCACTACATAACCTGTAACTGGAAGTAGAGATGTTGATTTTGCTATGTTTTTGTAATTAATTCAAAGTATGAAAACTGACTCATTGCTGTTTTATTTCCACTTAACATATTTTTACCTATGAAGTATTACTATTCTGGAAGGCATTTTTCCCCTCAGTTAAATATATTATCAGATCTGCAGTTTAGTCCCTCCAGCCTGTTCAAGTTGGAGGTTTAAGTGTTTAATGTAGAGGATTGTTTATTCATGAATGTAAATACAGTTTGTGCATGTGTACATTTAAAATGGTAAATCCTGGCTATTGTAATTACAAGAATATATGCTTGCAGTGAATTGTAAATATTAAAAGCTCCTTTTGGTCAGTGTGTGCATTGTCACCTAATCTCCTTTTGCTGTAGTTCAAATGAATTTGGTTTATAGAGTTGCTTGTTGTATTTACTTTCTCACAACAATTTTAACACATTTTTAATCTTTCAGAATGTGTTATCAGGTGTACTTATGTGACTTTAAATATCTTGCTCTGATATGTAGAGTTTGTACTCTCGAACTTAAGTAATAAATAGTATATAAGTGGATAAAGTATTATGTAAATGTTAATTTTGTTCTGTATTTACTAAAATTGACTGGGCTGCACAGTTTCCTGTACATTTTTTTATATTTCCTTTTAATATTTTTCCAATATTCCCAGTATAATAGTTTGTACAGAATAAATTGTGTTCAGTGTTTCTACTTACTGTTTGTATACACACATGTATACATGTTTTAATTTTGTATGGACAGAGTATTGGGTGATCTTTCAGACTTCTGGGTTATTTTGGTTTTCTTGTGTAGTCTTGTTTGTAAAACAGAATGTAAATAGTGTTTGTGTATATAGTAACAATTGTTTAGGATTATGAACCCGTAAATATTAAATGACTTGTGGGAAAATTTATTCCATAAGAATGTGAGAACTGGGAGTATGTACTGTAAGAGCATTGACATTGCTTGTCCAACCTCTATTGTTGTCAATCCATTGATAAAGGTGGGATAAGCACAGTAATCAGCAGACAGTTTATATGAAAAATACTGTGTACATGTATAGTACCTGTACTCTTTTGCTTAACAAGGAATACCTTGACATCGAATTATCAGTCGGCGTTTAACCAATTTAAACACTAAGTTCTATTTAAAATTTTAGTAGATTTTTTTTCTGAGGGATTTGTTAAAATAAACAGAATAAACTCTTTTGAATAGTTTTTTTTTCATATTTAGGACCAAATTTGGAGTATGTCGTCATGTCAAGTTGGTTTGTTACAGTAGATTTTCCACTGCACTTTTTCCCTAGATTGAATTCTGTTTGCACCTCAACAGCCAATGGGCAGTTTGCTAGCATCCTCATTACAATTTCAGTATCTAGCGGTTGTTTTTCAGATCTACCAAGGTTCTGGTTTTACATCTGGATATGTTGATGTCAACTCCATCAGAAAATCAAGAGCCAAAAATGTGCCTTCTGTAGGGTAACACCTACAATAAAAAAAATCTAAATGGGCTGTGGACAAAATCTGAAGGAATTTGATTAGCACAATTATGTGCGTTTATGGGTAAAGTATGAGTAGGTGTCCTAGTTGTAAGTAGGAGGGTTGCACATAACATCACACTCTACCGTCCACACCAAGCAAAGGCCATATTGGTGCATAGATTCCTGTCTAGTGTGGTACTCCATGTGTACAGTCTGCACTCTTTTGCTGCAGTCATTATCGTTGGGTATACTGTTGTCGGCTACTACAGCAGCAATGTTTGCAAGAAATGTAAAGGACCCTTTACGATTCCCAAAATTATTTTTAAAAAAAAACATCAACAGAGGAGAGAGTGTTTTATCCAGCCAGCCTTGCAGGCAATAGTTACACAACATCTCAAGAACGGTTCATACTGAGAAGAGCGGGAAAGATCACTTTGTCTATGGTAAGAATAATGCAAAAAAACTGTTTCTAATTTGACTTTCTATGTGTTCATTTCTGTAGATAACAGTAGTGATCATATTTAACTGGTGAACATCAGCTATGCAAACGCTACTAATTCTTGTGATCCCCATTCTGTTTATGTTTGTGGTGACCAATAACATGAATATAAGTAATTTTATGGCATTTTGTGCCACATAATTCATGAGGGCTGATGACAAAATTGTTTGGTTTTAAAGGTATGATGTGGAAATGTTTTAAAGACCATTCTTATACTTCCACATTAGGCAAACCAGCCACTCCATATGACAGGCAGCATTGATGGGGCACCAACTGTGAACATGGCATACAGCAGTTTGAAGAGAAGAATGCCAAAAGAGAGAGCCGAATGAAGCAGGACATTTAGGGATAAAACAAATCAATCAGCAATTCACCTTTAAAACACTTATGTGTGATCAGTCTAGATTTGGTGTATTAATGACAACAGGCACAGCACTGTAATGTTAGCATTACAGCGCAGAGCACAGCTGCTTTACATTACCATTCCATGATGAAAACAGTAACAGTGAAGTGATATTAAGATTTACAGTTGTAATTATGCATGAATATACTGAATTATTTCATCCATGTTTTTTCCTCTGCAGTCTTTGTATCAAGAGAGAAATAAAGAAAAGTCACTTTCCTTTGTTTTGATGTTATGCATGATGTTTGAAATCTCATCTGTATGGGACACATCCAGTAACCCAATAATATCCTTTTTCTATTTGTGTAGTTTGCTTTTGTTTTATTTGCCTTTTGTATAACATTATCTTTGTTTGCTGTACTAATGGTCTTGTTCAAATATTAGATTTTTTTAAGACAACTTACTGTTCATCTTGGATCATTTTTCTGATGTCCTGACTGATTTTGTGCCTTAATGTCAGTGGATGAATTGATTCTATTTCTTTTGCTGTCACCTAGCTGAAGGTCTTAAGGAGACCTGCAGTAAAATAAGCCTACTTAAATATCTTACTTGTTCATTCTGCCCTTTCTCTGTCAGTTATTCGCTGAATCATTTATGCATGGGGATAGACATTTCTTCATTTGCCTCAGCCTGTGCACAGGTAATACTTTACCCCGAGTCTGACATAGACACCCATTGGTATCAACAGCACGAAAAAGGAATGGAGTGTTTTGGATTTTTATTTTCATGCATTGATTAATTTGTGGTAGTATCTAAGTTTGTCTCAGTTGGTATAATTATTGAGCTTAACACATACAGAGTAAGATGCACTTTAATATTAAGCTTTAAAGGTGTTACCAGCTGCACAAAACATTGGGTATACCGTATGGTGCTTCCATTTTATTTAGAAGATGCCTTTGTCCAAAGCATCATGCAGGTCATCACTTGAGTGACAGGGGCTGTGTTCAAAGCCCCAACATTGTTTATCAGCTGCAGGACTGAACCCACAACTTTTTCTGAGCTACACACTGACGCCGGATTCTTGCAAAAAATTGTTTCCCATTAAAACAAATATTTGGATACATCCTTTTAGTGGGTCAAGACGTTAGAGACTGAATAGTTATGGATAAAAAACGAAAATAGAATTTACAAGGATGCTCATTATTCCACTAACATCCACCCATTCACGCAAAGATTGAGTAAATTATTCTAATCAAAGGTAATTATGAAGTCTTAGTTTGGCTTTTGTTGTTATACAAAGTGGTGTATTCTTGTTTGTTCTTCACTGAAATTACAACTGATGGTTTTCTTTAACCACATTTTTAGAACATGTAATGTTGGAAAGATTTGCATTCAAACTCTGTCTAAGCATGTGAACAAATTTCTGACTTATCGGGAGAAGTTTGGGACTTCAGGAAGGTTGATGTAAAATCTGAATAATGCCACAGTATGTGTCACGACCTGTCTCCATCTGCCTTGTCCTGTTCTGCCTTGACTGTCTTATATTTCCCTTAGTTGTTGAAAATCTTTGGTAGACTCTTAATGTGTCAACCACTCACTCCTGTCTCTGCCCTGTGTCTCGTCATCAGAGTATAAATCAGCCTGATCATACTGTGTTCTTTAGCCCATTCATAGTTGTAATGTCAGCGGGTGTCTTTATTCTTCTGTTGATCTGCTGCACCTGTTGTGGCCCCTCTTGATCCCTTTTGTTTTGGTTCCTTCCTTTGTCAGTCCCAAATAAACAGTGTTTTTAACCCAAGGCTGAATTTTCAGTTGCCCCTCCTTTTAATGATGTGACAATAAGCAAGGTATTATTGTTGCATAAACTTTACCAGGTTCCCTGTCATTGTACTCCTGCAACCACCTAAGTGTAGATGTAGCTAAATTCATATTTCATTTAATTAACTGATCATTTGCAGTGGTTGAGAGCTGAAGTTAGTTATTCGGGCATCCTCACGACTTGACTGAAGTATTCCAATTGTATGGGTTTATTGTAAGGCTGGACTAGCACAGAGAAATCTCTGTGCATGAGATCTTCTGTCTACAACAATCATCCCTTCCTCCCCATTGAGGCTCAAGGTTGATGGGGCTTTTAATCCAGCGATCAACATTCAAGAAGCAGTAGCAAGATGTGGAATTGCTGTCGTTATGGCAGTAAAACTGGGCAGTTACAAAAGACAAAGTTAACACATGGGTGCCTATAGATAGATGGGATTGTCCTCATAGGCATATAAACCCTGCCCTATGTGATCTGAACCAGAGTGAATTTCAGAAGCTTGCTTTGATGTCTTGTATGATTTGCCACTCCACTCAACATATAATGGACCCTTCGTAGTTCTCACCCCCCGCTAGGGGTATAGTCAGGAGTGCAGAGTTGGTTGGGAATCACTGTCATTGGCTTTGGATGAAACTGGATGTTCAGTGCTGTCACTTTGACTTCTCATCTCTCGTGTTTTTGGAGTGCTGGTGCTCAGGGATTCCTAATGCCTTTGTTCCCACCGATCCACCTGGTTTAGCTGCTGTAGTTAATTAGAGCTGCCAAAACCTCCTTTTCTCCCTACCACACTACAAATTACCTCATATAATTTATACTGTTTGTCACAATGCTCCCATGTCACATGTCAATGCTCTGTTCAGTTCTCTGTCCTGGAGCTCTAGATGGTGGGCAAATCCCTACCTGCCTACCAGATGTGCATAATTCAGGTCCAGAGAGTCTTGACTTTTACACTCTGGACCCGAACTGCCTACGTCTGCTGCTCACCCAGCCCACCTACATCCTCCCATGGTTGCTGCTGGACCACACCACCGCTCCATCCCACTGAAGGAAGCAGCTTTCTCACCTGCCTCTCCTGACATCAGCTGGATCTTCCACATTTGTACCTGGATTATAAACCATTTTACTTTATAAACCAGACTTTGTTATTTTGGATTTCCTCTGCTGGCCCCTGGAGGATGGGCCCCCTCTTTTGGTCTGGTTTCTCCCAAAGTTTTTTCCTATTAGGGAGTTTATCCTTGCCACTATTGCCACTGGCTTGCTCTCTGGGGTCATTGGCCAGGGGCATTGTGAAGCACTTTGACACAATGTAATATTGTGCAATATATAAATGGATTGTGTGAGCATGGGGGAATCATGGAACTGGAAAGGGGTGGTGGTGCTCCTGATATCTTTGCAAGAGGGCAAAGGTCCAAGCCTTCAGTCCTGGTGCTTCCTGTCTTGCTGTATGCCTGTGAGACATGGACACTATCCAGTGAGCTGAGATGAAGACTGGACATGTTTGGTACTGTGTATCCTTGGCTACCACTGGTTTGACTTTGTGTCAAACAAGCTGTTGCTCAGGGAGCCCCGAATCAGGCACATTACCTACATTGTGAGGGAATGTCTGTTACGGCATTATCGCTATGTGGTGCGATTCCCTGAGGGTGATCTGACTCCTGGGCTCTTCATTGCTGAGGACACAGGCGGCTGCACCAGGCCAAGGGGACACCCATGATAGCACCTGGTTGCAGCAGATAGACGGTCATTTCTCGAGGGTGAGACTGGACCGCATGTCTGCTAGGGGGGTTGCTGCACCAGTGCATGCTCCCCAACCTGACCTGACCTGACTTTATAAATAAATTGAATTGATCTGGGTGATCATCACTTCTGCTGTTCCTGCTGTTTTCTGCAAAAGTCAAACTGTTTGGTAGCATGCAAACTTTCAAACAGTAAATTTCACCAAATTAAAAATTAGAATAAAGTAATCAGAAGATAGGATAAAGTCATCAGAAGGCAAACTGAATAAGTTAAATATTCTTCTACAAATAAATCTCCAAACTCCAACGGATTATCCATGTTCTTATGGCACCAACGACCTCTAACAGCCACTTGGAATCAAAATGTAGGTCATGATCATGATTTCTGCGCTTGTGTTTTGTAGACTGTCCTTCCGAGGATCTGGGGTGCGTTTCCTAAAACCATAGTTGCTTACTCATGCAAGTGATTCCCAAAACCATAGTTCGAACTACAGAGGTAATGCCACTGCGAACTTACGTAGTACGCTGCATCATTAAATGACGCAGATGTTTCCCGAAACCAAAGTTCGAACAAATGTTCACAAACACTGTTAAGTTGTGTAGTTCGAACTACAGTGCTCGAGCTGCAGTTAGAAGCTTAGTTCCAGGTAAATACGTCAGTGATGGTGGAAAATGCAGTCTATGAAGGGTACAGTAAAGTACAGTATGATTGTACATTAGATCGATCAATTCGGCAACTGTCTGTAGTGAGCAATAGGGAGAATTCTCAGAATGCAAAGCATTGTATTAGTACAGGGGTTAACACAGTTAGCTGAAGAACAGCGCGTAGAGAACTTCAAGGAATGGGTTTAAATGGCTGAGCAGCTGCATCCAAGCCTTATATTACCAAGTGCAATGCAAAGTGTCAGATGCAATGGTGTAAAGCACGCCGCCACTGGACTCTAGAGCAGTGGAGACTTGTTCTCTGGAGTGACGAATCACGGTTCTCTGTCTGGCCATCTTAGGGACGAGTCTGAGTTTGGAAGGTGCCAGGGGAACGGTACTTGCCTGACTGCATTGTGCCAAGTATAAAGTTTGGTGCTATTTTTATGGTGTGGGGTTGTTTTTCAGGGGTTGCGCTTGACCCCTTAGTTCCAGTGAAAGGAACTCTTAATACTGTGGCATCCAAAGCCATTTTGGACAATTTAATGGTCCCAACTTTGTGGGAACAGTTTGGGGATGGCCCCTTCCTGTTCCAACATGACTGTGCACCAGTGCACAAAGCAAGGTCCATAAGGACATGGATGAGTGAGTCTATTGTGGAGGAAATTGACAGGCCTGCACAGAGCCCTGAACTCAACCCAATAGAATACCTTTGGGATGAATTAGAGTGGAGACTGGATGAATGGTCAAAAATTCCCATAAACACACTCCTAAACCTTTTGGACAGGCTTCCCAGAAGAGCTGAAGCTGCTATAGCTGCAAAGGGTGGGCCAACTCCATATTAAAGCATATGTATTAAGAATGGGATGTCATTAAAGTTCTTGTGTGTGTAAAGGCAGGTCCCAATACTTTTGGTAATGTAGTGTATATTATGATAGTATACAGACCCCCTGGACCATACACTTCGTTTCTGACTGAATTTGGGGAAGTTCCTACTCAGTTATTAACTTAGACAATACTATAATATTTGGACATTTCAATATACATGTGGATATGGAGACTGATGCTTTCAGCAAAAAATTCCTGTCCCTCCTGGACTCTGTCAGATGTTATCAGCATGTAATAGAACTAACACGTGTGCACAACCATGCACAAGACTTGAGTTTCACTCACAGAGTTTATGTTCACCATGTTATCTGCATGTCCATCGAATAAGTCCTTTTCTGATCTTTTTCTAATCACTTTTGTGATTCAACCACCCTCTTTGACTATGGCGGAGAAGATTATTATGACATGTCACATAAATGAGAGAAATTTCCTACGATTTATTAATACAATAAATAATGTGAACTTCATGTCGCACATGACTTCAATAGAGTGGTTAGTCAGGTTTAGGATTTGGTAGTGCCTTTGAAAAACAAAGTTCAAAACAAAAACCTCAAATATTCTCCATGGTTTAATGAGTTTACACACTCTTAGAAACAGCAGTGCCACAGATTAGAGCACAAATGGAAACCTACGGGTTTAGAGGTATTCAAGTTAGCTTGGTCCAACCAGCCTGCAATAATACAAGCATTCAACCTATTACTCTAACCTTATTGATCACAATAGAAATAAACTTCACTACCTTTTCAATACAATAGTTCATCTAACAAATAAGTCTGAAATTCTGCTACCAAGTAATACTGGTAGTGAACATTTTATGGACTTCTTTAACAATAAAATTACAACATTAGGCTTCAAACATGTTCAAATGGCTCACAAATAGCTCTGATGCAAATAGAACACACACACACCTTTAATGCTTTTGAACAAATCAGTGAGCAAGAGTTAACAACAATTCTTAAATAATCCCAGGTAAATTCTGGGAAGACCTATAACTCCCATAATGAATTTGTCTCTATCCTCAGGTGATGTCCCTGACCTATTTAAAGTAGCAGTAATCAGATGACTACTGAGGAAACCAAGTTTAGATCCATAGGAGCTCAGCATTTACAGACCTGTTTCTAATGTACCATTCTTGTCCAAAGTTCTGGAGAAGACTCTGCTCAACTTCAGGCATACTTGGAGGCACACAACATACTGAACAGATTCCAGTCACTCTTATTTCAGTTACACCTAATGATACCTCTTCTATTGTGACTTTAGCTAATTGCTTTAACGATGTAAAGATTTGGATGACTGAAAACTTCTTATCATTGAATACTCAGAAAACTTCAAGTCTGTGGATATGAATGCTATAATCTCTGCACTCTACTCCAAGGGGCTCAACTTTCCCTTACCAATGCAGCTCGTAATCTAGGTATCATCTTATATACAAGCATGTAAATGCAGCATGAAATGTTTTCTTTCTACAGCTAGGTAACATTGCCAAACTACTACAATTCCTTACTATTCAAGACACTAAGAAATTGATACATGCCTTTGTATACAGTAGTTTTCCTACAATTTTGCTGTTTTTGTACAATTTTGCATGCTTCAATGAATGCATTTAACTCTGCTCTTTGTGCTGACATCCTTTTAGAACAGCTCCCGCTAATGATCGCCTATGTGTCTGTTGTTATTGCCCATCCAGCTCATCTCACACTCCTCTCAACCACTGATGAACAGCATTATTTTGGGATTATGCAATGGCGTTTCTTGAGTGTGGCCAGCTTCTTCCATGGCAGTTACTATTTCCACACAGTTGTGATCGGTCCCTGCTGGGTACTCTGGCAACAGGTTGGCAGGGATGTTTGGACTAGCCTTTTCAATCCCAATGTTAGGTGTTATGAGGCCTAAAATGTTGCGTGTTGTGATGCTCTGTTTAGTGTCAGGAGAGTGTGGACAGTGGGTGGGTATCTCACCACTATAGTTCCAATACCAGGCTGAAAACAGTGATGACCGTCAAATATGTAACTTGGACAGTGTCATGCTGTCCAATTCTGCTGAATAGTAACCTACAGGTCACTGCAGGCCACCATGATCTTGTGTTAGAAATGCTATCATGTAGCCACTCTTCTCATGACGATAGAAGGCTAGCCTCTGCATGTATGGAATTCCCAGGGCAGGAGCTTTGCACAGAGCTTTCTTCAGCTTTTGGAATGCTATCAAATGAAGTTTATTCATCACAACATGATCTCAACATGCAAGTCTTTCTTGCCTTCCAGTAGATCATTGAGGGTGTTGTACTACAGTATTTCAGAGTATGAGTCCACCCATGTCTGACACCTCGGAGACCGAGAGGCGTGGGATTGGCCGGGATCTGCCACGCTGGGGTGGTGGCTGAGGTTCTCAACCGGAAGGGGCCTGTGGGGCCATCAGGGAAATCCCCGAGGGGTCCCATTCGAGGTCCTCCTCCACCAAGGGAGAAGGAGCCGTGATCTAATAGTCCGGGACCTCCTCGGGGACAGGGACTGTGGTCATGGGAATGTGGACATGGGAGCAGGGTCCGGAACAGAAGGGACTGGAGACAGAGCCTCTATAGGTGGAGCTGGAGCATTAGGTGTGGGTGGCAGTGAAGCAGGAGGTGTAGGAATCTCGGAGGGTGAAGTTGGAGGCGCAGGAACCTAGGGCATCAGGCAGACACCGCCGGACCGGGCTTCTCCTGGCAAGCTGTAGGGGAGATAGCAGAGATTGAGATGGCCTCTATGGAAATGCTCAGCGCCTCCTCCCGTCTTGTTCTCCGCTTCTTTTTCCTGCGTGCTGGCGCTGCAAGGTCCAGCAGCTCACACGGCAAAGGCAGAAGAAAACCGCAATCAATGGACTCCTGACAGAGGATATCCTTGAAGGCCCAACTTCTGATCCAGGTCGGATGCATCTGCACCTCCTCCACGAGGTGTGGATCCTCGGAAGGGGAGATCCATTCACCATCGAGCAATGGCTCGTGCCGCGGTGTCTTCCTTCACCTCGGGCTGTCCAAGCCAGTACTTTACCTCATCTAAAACGTCAAGGCATTCCGCCTCACTGAGGGTAGGCATCTTCTTTGAGAGTCCTGTCATTCTGTTATGTCGGGAGCAGATAAGCAGATGAAGGGAGCCAAAGATACAAATAAATGGAGTTTTATTTGGACTTAATCCTTACAGAGTAACATCAATGACAGGACTGGGGAAACATACTCTGACTTAAATACACTGAACTAATCAGAAATAGATATGGAGAATCCACATGGGGTAGATGAGGGGGCGTAGCACACGGGAGGATCGGACGAGTGGGTCACGACATCAGTCACCTGCAATTCCCCTAGCTCCACCTCATCTGTCGCCTGCACCTTCGCTGGCTCTGGCTGCACCTGCAGCAGCTTGAGAGAGTTCATGTTGGTCGTTATAAGCGTGGTTTATGTACTACCACAGGCCAATGTTATGCTAGCCATGGAGACATTAACCAACAGCTTAAAGTGCACGCGGACTGTGTTATAATTGCAGCAAACATGAAGTCTGTCCTGCCCGGAATATGCAAAAACGTGAGCTTTCTGATGATGAAAAACAACATTCTGGACCAGGTCTACGCCAACATACCAGAGGCCTACAAAGCCACCCCTCTGCCACACCTTGGAGTTTCAGACCATCTCTCTCTGTCCCTGATACCTGCTTATAAACCTCTAATCTACAGACAAAGACTAACAGTTAAAACAATTCAGGTGTGGACTGAAGAAGCCACCGCAGCCGTACAAGACTGCTTTGACAATACGGATTGGGGAATATTTACAGAGGGAACAGACATAGAGGATCACACGGCTGCTGTGCTCTCTTACATCAACTTCTTCACTGGGAATGTTACCACAACAAAGACTATTAAAGTGTTCCCAAACCAGAAGCTGTGGCTCAACAGTGAGGTCCGTGCCCTGCTCAGAGCATGAGGTGCTGCCTTTAAGTCATGAGATCAGCAGGCTTACAAACAGGCACTTCGGTCCCTACTGAGAGGCATGAAAAGGGCCAAGCGCAGACACAAACATCGCATTGAGGATCACTTTGATAGCAACAACTCCAGGCATATGTGGCAGAGGATCAAGGCACTCACCGGCTACAAAGACACCCACACACCGGCAGACTCCTCGCAGTGTTACCCGCTGAAAACCGGTTCCAGACCTTTCTGCCATGTTGCGATTCTCTGAGGCATCATGGAGTGGGCACGCTCAGATGGTTACATTTATCAAGTTCTGGATAAATGCAAGGTCCTTGCCTGGTTCATCAAATCATATACTGCATGCATCAAATCATATACTATTCATGTACCTTCAGCTGATGCATTGCTCTTGAATCTAAGTGATCTGAGTAAATCTAAGTGATAAGGTATAGGTCTATATCCCTATGTTTCAGTACTAGTATTGCTTCATAAAGCACAAAAGACAAATTATAATTTGGAATGTCCAGTGAGAGACTGTATAAAAGTATGAATTTCAAGTAATTAAAAACCTCTTCAGCATCCTCAGTCCACGTCAAATCATCCATAATATTTAGCTCATTAGTTGAGCTTTCTGTATAATCTTAGATCCATGGTCTACAATAATCTAGTTTCCATAACTGGTAGCACTTGCTGTTTTGTTTGGCTGGTTTTGGCACAGTTGATATACCTTTCTTACCATTCTTGGACAGTGTATACTGTCTCCTAATAGGTCTGAAGATACTATTTTTCTATTCCTCCCAGAGTTATTCTTTGATATGGCCCACAAACAGACCTGCATATCTGCCCAGAGGTGGTCCTCATCTGTGGTGGGGTTAGCTGTCGGTGTGACAGGGGCTGAGAGAGGATGGATGTTATGTTGGACAGAAAGGCAAATGAACACGGGACTGTCATTGACCCCTGGTGTAGGTAAGAAACAGGAACCATCTGCCTAAGGCAGGGGTCTCAAACTCAAATTGGCTGGGGGCCATTGCTGTGACTGATATTTCATAGGAGGGCCATTTTACCATTCAAGCATAACATTTCTGGAAATTTACTTTAATTGCTGAGTTGTTAACTTTCTTTTACATTACTAACATATTTCTGTTATACTTAACAAAAATATAAACAACAGTGTCTGTGTCAGAGGCAAAAACAGGTAAGGACCCAGATATGCGGGTAATGAGACGGGCTTTATTGTGCTGGGGTCGGGGAAGCTGGAATGGATCAGACAGGAGCGGTGTGTTGGGAGGCAGAGGTTCGTCGGCAGGGGGTGTCTTCAGGTAGAAGAGTCTGGGCAGAAGTCTTTCGAGGAGCGGGCGAGCAGAGAGGTCAGTAGTCCAGGCAAGGGTCGAGATCCGGGTGGTCCGTCCGAGGGCAGGACACGGGACAGGGGCACGAGAGGAGAGGGATGACGGACACAACGGGATCAGGCTAGGAGAGCGGGTCAGGGTCGAGATCTGGGCTAGGGAGGCAAAGGTAGAGATTAGGGCAGATACACAAGGCAGACGGAAAGGGTGCTGGAGCGAGGGAACACGGAGGACAAAAGAGTGCTTGGTAGTGGCTTCCATAGATAGCGCAATACTTCGCACTGGCCCGTGCTTACTGCTGCATCTTTATTCACACCCTGATTGTTGGGAGGTTCCCGACCTCTGTCGGATCCTGCCCCTCAGGGCGTGACAGTCTGTGTATTATGTTATATATTTTTTTACTTTTTAATTAAGTTACCTACTTTATTTTAACTTGAGTTACTTATTAAAACTATTCTGAACAAACAACCTTACACTGAACAAATGCAATACATTTGCAAACTATACTATTTCTTGCCAGACACCTGGCAGCGCTTTCGCTCACACAACTGCGTCACATTGGCCCTGATGGTGTTCACAGTTGAAACCCTTAGTACATCTTCAAGATGAGCATCACTAAGCCTGGACCTGAACTTGCATTTCTTAAAGTTCATAGCTGAGAAAAGCATCTCACACAGATATGTGCTTCCAAAAAGGCACATTAACCAACTGAACACTTTGTACAGCTCTGGGAAGCGTGGAGGTAATTCTCTCAAAAACTGTGCAGTCTTGTCTGCATTTCCCT
>JAODUD010000134.1:2842086-2859560 GCA_026784285.1 Stomatorhinus walkeri
TAAAGAGGACAGTCCCGGAAAGGTGGCTGAACATGCCATACAGCGATAGGTCCTTGACGGCAGAGAGCCATTATCTCCAATTTCATGAATTCCCAGCATCTGAAGCAATCAGAAATACAGACCCTGGGGAACTTGATGTGTTCAATCTCTCCCTATAAACTCCACAATTAAAGATCAACAGAGAAAAATATTAACATGTTAGCTTTAACCAGAAAGTATTAAAAATTACTTACATAGATCTCAACACAAAAAATTTTAATATTGTTCACCAACACCTTTAACTTAACAGAGTAACATGTTAACCTTGTTATATAATCATCTAATACTTTAAGGTTATTCAACAGAATTTAATATTGTCAGTTTATATTTTATCACGTCCATCTTCAATAACCACTTATCTTGCAAAAGATCACAGTGAGTATGTAGCCTATCCTAGGATGCACAGGGCAAAAAGAATATAAAACATCCTGGACAGAGTGCCAGTCCATTACAGGACACTTGGACAAAAACAGGCTCTGAATAATTCATGCACATTTTTTGACCTAGCTACATATTATTGTACTGGAAATCTTACTCGTTGTGGAACCAAAATATTACCTATTTAGACAATGCACTGCTTTATGATCATTCCCTTAATATTATCGCATTAATGTATAACATGATACAAGCTAGAAGCAGAATCAGGAATCACGTGAGTGACACCACAGCACAGGGTGTTAATATGCCGCCTTCAAAACACCAATATAGTCACGCCCTACCTTTATAACATGACAATACTACGCACATTAAATGCCAGACGTGATAAAATATAAACCAACCATATTAAATTCTGTTAAAATGCGCATGTAAAGAAAATTATATTGCAACTATGAATGAATGCAAATACAAAATGAAAAAGGTATAGTGTATTTTCAAAGAATCCCGCATGCCTCTATGGAAGGTATTGGGTCTCATTCACATGATAAAATTACTTAATGAGAAAACGAAACATTTACTGGTTTATCAGTATAAATCTCTTCCTTTCGTCAACAAGCGACTCTGCACAGCCTTCGTTATGTTAGCTGGTAAGCGATCATATCTTTCTGTAATATAGCGAGGTGCTTCGTTCAAATTAATTTAAATTGCAACATCAACGACCTTAATAATAAACAATAACTTTTTATATTCCAGTACGATTTTTGAATTACCAACCTTTTCTTATTAGTAGTCCTTATGCAAGTCTGATGCGCTCCGCTTTAAATCTACTACAATGGTATTTGAACGATGAATCCACAGGAGGGACAAGAAAAAGAAGAAAAGCAACGTACATTAACTACGTTTACGAAGAGATGCTGGTGTTTGTTTTTCGATTGATTTGGTAGTGGATCCAAAGAACCCTTCTAAGAAAATAACCTGGTATAAACTGCAGTTCTGCATGAACTTATGGGATTGCTCGTGCGTCCTTTTCTCACGGAAGTACAACCCACCCCCTAGCGGTGGGAGGACCACTGACCTTTCCACGTGCGCTTTCGGTCCGCGTACAGGATGTAGCGTAAATTTCGTCATTATAAAGGCTGGTTCATACTACTCCCCACAAGAGCAAGACTCGCGCATCCACTCTGCATATGCGTACACGGAAACGTTCATATTCTTCCGGTCGATCCACGTACTTTGCACATGCGCACAACGTGTTGTGTTTATGTTTTATTACGAATAGGGTTGTGAGGGGTTGATTCTAAAATAATGCAGCGAACTAAAATGGGGACTGACCAGCGTGCCAGTAGCTACAGGGCAGTTGTGAAGCGGAGCGTGTGTGATTGCTGAGACGCCGTTTTTGCTTTATCAGGTCAAGGCCACTAAGTGCTTATGTGATAAAATGCTGGGAGGGGGGACATGCAGTAATTGGAGCAAATGTCAAAAATGTTGCTGTCACGCGGATGAAAAAGACCGAGAGAGGGGGGAGACGCCCCGGGGGGGGGCTATAAAATGACAGAGCCGATAAGTATTGATGAGCTTCCTTCTATGCATGCTGAATGTATGTTAGAGCGTGGCTCCCTGATCGATCAGTGAATTAATAAACTGATGACTTTCAGGTACTCCGCGTCTATGGTATGAATCTCTTCTCATCGAGTTCTACTCCAACAGTTGCTAACTTTGGTCAGCTGGATGGCGTGAGATTTTCAGTTCGAAACAAGTCTGCGCGCGCACACACATTTACGCATGAGTTTTGTCACCTTGTAAATATTCTGAAGGCTTTGCAAACTACCCCAAACGCTCGTCAAAAGCTTCCATGTTGATATTTAAAGTGGTCGCTAGCAAGAAGTGTGAACCAACCTTGAAGCCGTGCCACACAATGAATAAAGGGCCTTTCATACTTCTTCGCACGCGTACTAGCGTTTATGACGCGTTTTACGTCATGCGCGGCTCTGTGGACGAACGCCTGCTGCACTACACATAGGTTCTTGGTCGTCAGTTTCCGCGTTCATGGAATTGTGACTGGTTCCTTTCCGGTCCATGAAAAATGAAATTGGTTTGTACATGCTGTTTACAGCACCTGCCCAAACTTATGATCAACGACGTACATCGCCTTTGTAAATCCTTCTCCAAAACACCAACGAGTAAATTAGGGAAGGGCTTTAAGATGTATGCCTTGTCTTGCATCCACGGATATGAAGGGGAGGCAGCTTACGAGAACTGGAACTGATCAAAACGAGACCCTGACAGGCCAGGGCGACTTGACCCAGCCAGATCGGGGAAGCTCATGAGAAAAGGAGAAGTGCGGGCAGGGTGACATCCAAGAGAGAGGGGGGGGAGAACACTTACTAACAGCTAAACTAGAGCAAAGTTAAAATATGTTGCTGTCACGTAGCTGGAACAATGCCAAGGGGGGGGGAGAGAAGCCCAAATGGGCTATAAGAGAGCAGAGCAGATAGGTACCTTCGATCTTCTTGATGCACATGCTGAATGTATGTCAGATAGTCGCTCCCTGATTATAATCACATTGTTAAATAAACTTCTGTGACTTGCAACTCCTCCAACGTCTCCACCGTGATTCTCTTCTCATCAACGGACTCGGCGGAGTGCTACTCCAACATAATTTGTCCTAATTTGAGTTCGAGTTCAACTGTTCAATATTCAGATTTTTGTTCCATTTGTCCTTTGTTATTGGTTTTGATGTTACTTGTATGTTCAAATGGGACCGTGTTTACTGTTTTCATAAGATGAACCCATTTTTATTGAGCGATTGTTCACAATTTATTACATTTATGCAGAAATACATCGTGAAATGTTGCAGTAAATAATACGAAATTAACTAATCATTAATAGCTACTGTACAATGTAACAATAAATTATGTGAAGTGTTAGCATAAGTAAAGAAAAAGATCTTCCTGTTTTAATTATTTTTTGCTGGTTTTATTAATGAAACTGCATATGGACGTGGTGGTGCAGTGGTTACAGGTATTGCCTCACACCTGTAGGACCTCAGTTCAAGTCAAGGTTCCATGTGTATGGAGTTTGTTTGTTCCTGTGTCGTAGTGGGGTTTGTGCCGGCACTCTGGTTTCCTGGCCCGCAATCCAAAACCATGCTGCGGTCAATTGGATTTGCTGAATTGCCAATTGATGAAGTGTGTTGACACTTAAAACTCGATTATATCTTGAAGATATTGTGCACTTAGCGATCAACAGTGTTCGTGGTATTGTTTCTACAGCTCCTGAAACACAAGTTAATTATTCTTTGCGCTGATAGTTCCTCAAACAGGAAACAAGTCAGTCTTACTTAGCGCATGCGGAAATGACGTCATCGCTTTATTTGTTTACGTACAGCTCTGGAGACACTGCGCATGATCGATTCATTAACGTCCACTTTAAATTTTGTAGCTAGCTTCCCGTCAGCCCTGGAAGCGGTTGCAAATTCAAATATAAACAAAGACTACAAGATCGGTAAGAGGAACTGTCTCTTGAACACCTAACAAATAACCTGAAAACCTTTTATGACTGTTCATACGTCCTTTTAAGGTAGGCGAACAGGCACAGTAAGCGTATGTTGTACACGGATTTCTATTTGTTTTTTTTTTTTTTTTTTTACGTTGATCACCATTAGACTTGCATGTTAAATCGCCTGGTGAAAGTCTTTCGTGGAAGCTTCTCTGCCCCTGCCGTATTTTATGTCTACCTATGTTTTACCTATGGTGTTAAATTTAGTCTGTTTATGTCTGTGTTAGTTCTTTGGATAGAAATAAATAGTTGTGGCGTATTTTTTCACAGCGACCTGGACAGTTAGTCCGCCCCAAAGATAGCAAAGTTGATAATCTATTTATGTACAGTTTGAAAAGATGAAGCATTACAGTGACTGATTGGTAGTTAGAAATTATTAGAGTGTGATCGTGTTTTTAAAACATAGATAATAAATGTTTAAAATATATATTCACACACAGGGAATTTGTCTCCAGTTGTCAGTGACTGACTTGCATATATGCTGTTCATACATACACAGATTAAAAAGAGACTGATCACATGCAGTCTGGTTGATATATGTAACGTGCATTTGTGGTTAATGAATGTAAAAATCCTGCAAAGGAACATGCAAGTGCAAGAAATGTTGGAATAATATAATGTGTAAAATAAAATAAGTCCAAGAGTAAAAACAGATGGGAAAACGTTATTCAAAATTATACCAAAATCTGACATATGTTGACTAGAAAATATACATGTGTATTTATGCATTTTAACCAAAAATACTTGTATTCATAGACTGCCAGACAGAAATCCAGCAAGCAGAAGGTTCGGAGACGTTCCACAATGGAGCAACCAATGAAACGTGTTGTGGGAGAAGTACAGGTGACTCTGCCCCATGAAATTCTCCAGACCACCAAGCGGGGCCGGGGCAGACCACCAGGACCTGTTCACATGAAGCCTAAACAAGTTAATGCAGGAAAGCGTGGGAGGCCACGGAAAGAGGCAGGCCCTCCTCCTTCGGTAAAATCTCTTGACCAAAATCAAGATCAAACCCCTAAGGTGGGTAAAGAGTCGACCCCCGAAACTCCACGGAAGCAAGGTCGGTCTCCAAAAATTAACAAAGACCCGGTTCCCATTAAAACATCAGGAATAGTTCGGAAAAGAGGTAGACCTTCTAAGGTAAACAAAGATTTAGGATTGCTCCCAGGTCCCGTGTCAGAGAGTAAACAAGGTCTCTCTAGTAATTCTATTAGAAGAAGGGGGAGGCCAAGAAAAACACCACTCTCACCAGAGGGGGAGGAGAAGAGGAGAAAAATGAAAAACAAACCAAAGGGCCCCAGGGTATGGAAGCCTTTAGGACGACCGCGCATTTACCCTCGTGTGGAGCCCCCAGTGCCAACCTCACCTGCAGAGCCGAAAGGCAGAGGTCGGCCTCGCAAGACAAAATCAAATAAAGGTGCACATTTCTGCAAGTCCAGACAATTATGTAGTGCCGACGAGCCACCCGCCTTACCTGTCGGTAATCTTTCTCGTAAGAGAGGTCGACCATCAAACTCTAGCAAGGCCAAAACTAGCAAGGAAGAACTGCTGTCCTCCACTAAACCTGAGAGGAAAGCAGAGCAAGACACGGGAAGCCCACCTGGTTCTAAGCGCTCTCGTCGTTCTAGTGGCAAAGAGTCTACACAAGAACCTCCTCCAGCTCCTTCACTCAACAAAAGAGAAAGGAGGGATAGAAAGACAAAGGTGACAAAAACTTTTGAGGCAGGGGGGGGCCTTTCTGCTGTCAGCCAGCACAGAAGTCCAACCAGATCTCAACATATAATAAGCAGTACTGACACAACTGTTTCAGACCAAAAGGAAGATGATGATGAAGGGAGCCCAATGCTTGCCAATGAACGTACAAGCGCACCCTGCCAGACGGCGAAGAAGACAACACAGGGAGACTCCGTAGTGGAGCAAAGCGTTGGCAAGAAGAGGGATGCTGGACGGAAGGTGGCTGTGCCCAAAAAAACAAAAGTGACAAAGGGAAGCAGAATTGTGAAGTCTGATCAGAAGAAGACCCCGCGGGGAAAACAGGCACAGAAAAACATAAGTAGTATTTTGTAGACAGTTCAATGAATGTTTTAAATTCCATTTTATGTTTTTACAGTTTGATTAACCAGTTCATCCTTTTCTGCCATTAAAACTTGTCTGTGAAAGACTGCATTAAGTAGTCTTGATTTTTTTTTTAAATGTACATTTACAGAAAGTTCTACATTTAAAAAAGTCAAACGTAATGCATTTTTATTTACACTAGTAAAAATCTGGATCTATTTAAATCTGAGTATTTTTAACTTTCGCATTTCAGACCTTTACTGGAACTGTTTCATTAATTATACCATAATATTCAAAATTAAGTGATTTTCATGTTTTATTTCTGTTGTATCTTTAAGGAAGACAGATGCTCACCAGGATCATGCAATGAAGGAACTGTAGTGTAAAATGGTTACACAATGTCCATCTTGAATGACTAGCTTGTTGGCTTAGCTGTTATTGACTAAGGCTTTTTTCTACTGCTTATTAACTCCTTAGTTAGATGGTCTTTTACTAACTTATTAAAAGTCCTGTTGGTGTAAAGGTAAAGCATGTAACTAGAGAATACCAGTACCTGCTCACTAGGAAGTAATAGATAATTCAAAACTGGCAAGTGTTGTACTAATTGTACTTTCTTTTGTTTCTTTTAAGTGTACTGAAACTGAATACTTTAAGAATACCCAAGACTAATGATGCACAAATGTTAAGTGAACATTTTTGCATACGAAGCTATTCAAATAAGAATGAAAATCTTATGCAGTTGCAATGATGATGGCCTGCAAGTTGACATCTCTGAAATTCAAATTCAGTGTTAAATTCTGCAGGTGTACATGGTTTTCTGTTATCTAAATTTTAGATTCAGTAACATGCTGGACCAAGGAGTTGGTCAAATACAGTCCCTTGCAGAAGTAATAGGATCCCTATGGCATCTATTCTTAGAAATTAGAATCTGTACATGCATTTGTAAAATTAGCTCATACAAATCATCTATTAAGTTTTAACATTCAATTTTCAAAGTCTATTACCTTTGTTTTAATTTTGCAAGGCAAAATGGATTTTTCAATAGAAATTTCAAGTATGGTACAGTATTAAACAAGTTCAACAGTTTCCTGTTTGTTTGTTTTGATGGGACTACAATTTGATGTTGGTCACATTTTTTCTCTTATGTTGACTAACATTTTTGCCAGTACTGAATTCTCTCTTTTCCAGTAAGGCAAAATGATTTATTTCAAATTGCCTTTCTCACTGAGTTGATATTAACATTTGCATATGCTCCCATTGTTAAATTTGTCTGTGAACTGCAACCTTGGCATTTTAGAATGACCCTTTAAAACCAAAGCATTAACAAAGGCTGTGGCATGCATAGCTTTCATAATGTCCTTACAAAGCACATGTTGTGAGAAAGTATATTGAAGAATTAGATCTGTCATAATGCTGATTTAAGTGTACCATAAATTGATTGCATCTGACTGTATTAGAGATGTATAATGGATCCACATTTTTAAAAATGTAAAGGTGAATCATCCTTTGGCTGTAACATGGCCCTTTATGATACATTTTTATGCCTGTAAATGTTATATGGCAATGTTTAAGCATAATATACTGTAATTTTAATAAAGGCAGATGGACGAAGAAAGAAATTGAAGTATTGCTTGTGGGAATGTGATGTGTTTTTCTGTCACTTTTTGTAATAATCAGATATTTTGAAGAAATGCCAAGAGCGTGCATATGAATTTAGTCAATGTTGCTTAACCAATTGCAAGATTAATTAAAAATGAGGGGAACATTTATAATTGTTCATTTAGTTCAGTACATAGTTATCCTAAGTTTTGGAAGAGATAATGATGTAGGATGATTTAAAATTTATTTGTATTATACTGCAGCAAATAGACACCACCACATCAGAAATTGGAAAATCACTTTAGTTTTTAGTTTAAAAAGAACCATATTAATTTAAATGTTAGCTGAAGTGCAGTATAGTTATATAAAACTATATAGAAACAGATGACAAATTTGGTGGTATTATAGCTCTGTCTTTAGTATGTGACAGAGTAAACCAATAAAGTTGTGAAAAGGAATGATTTGTTGTTTACAAATATATGCTAAAATATTATGGACAGATTTCACAGCACCCCTTGCATTATAGTCATATTTCAAAATAAGTATTTAGTATCACAGGTGCCTTCAAGTTTTTAATTGGCCATTCAGCCTATTTAAAGGGAAAGAACATGCTACTGGGTTGTTTGGCATCATTGTGTGCACCACACTGAACATGGACTAGCAAAAGCAAAGGAGATGGGGCTGTCTGAGGAGAGCAGAAAGACTATAGATAGCCATGTTAAAGGTAAAAGCTATAAGACCATCTCCAAACAGCTTCATGTTCCTGTGACCACAGTTGGTAATATTATTAAAAAGCATAAGGTTGATCAGAAGGATAGTGCGGATGCTAGAAAAAGATCCAAGCAAACCAACCAAAACTATTCAAGCTGAACTCCAAGGTCAAAGTATATCACATTCTGATTCCACCATCTGTTGCATGTTGAACAATAATAGGCTCCATGGAAGAAGACCCATTATCCAATCGTTTAATGACCCAAAACATACAGTTAAAAACTCAGGAATGGCTGAGGGAAAAAAAAAACATTGGATTATTCTTAAATGACCCTCCATGAGCCCAGATCTTAATCCTATTGAATATCTATGGAAAGATCTGACAATTGCAATGCAGAAATGCCACCCTTCCAACCTGTGATAGCTTGAACAATTTGTTCAGGAATACTGGGCCAAACTACCTATTGGCAAATACAGATGTTTCATTGTGAAGTAGCGATCACTTGTTGGCAGTGATTGCTGCAAAAGGTGGTTCCACAAAATATAAAAATTAAGACTGCCATCTTTTTGTCTATGCAATTTTCATTTGTTTAATTATATAAAATACTGAACTGATAATCAAAAGCAACATTTGATTTGTGGTAAATATGGAATAAATAAGGGATGCCATTAAATTGTCATTTTAGGTTTTTTTTTTCTTTTTCCCATTGGCTACTTTACTAGGTACACATGTTGAATGCAACTGAACAATGAATTGAAACAAATATCTAATCAGCTAATCATATGTCAGCAGTTAGGAGCTTCGGGTAATGTTCACATCAAACACCAGAATGGGGAAGAAAGGTGATTTTAGTGACTTTGAACGTGGCATGGATGCTGGTGCCAGACAGGCTGGAATGGAAATTTCAGAAACTGCTAATCTACTTGGATTTTCATCCACAACCATCTCTAGGGTATATAGAGAATGGGACAGAAAAGAGTAACATCTAGTGCATGGCAGTTCTCTGGCTGAAAATGCCTTGTTGATGGCAGAGATCAGAATAGAATAGCCAAATTGGTTCAAGCTGTTAGAAAGGCAACAATAACTCAAATAACCAGTCATTACAAGCATGGTATGCAGAAGAGCATCTCTGAACACACAGCATGTTGAACCTTGAAGCAGATGGACTGCTGCTGCAGCAGAAGACGACACCACGTGCCACTCCTGTCAGCTAAGAACAGGAAACCGGACACAGACGGCACAGGCTCTCCAAAACAAGAAAATTGAAGATCGGATGACATTGCCTGGTCAGATGAGTCTTGATTTCTGCTGCAACATTTAGATGGTAGGGTCAGAATTTGGCGTAAGCAACTTGAAAGCAAGGATCCATCCTGCCTTGTATCAACAATGGTGTGGGGGATATTTTCTTGCCACACTTTGGGCCCCGTAGTACCATTTCAACATTGTTTAAATGCCACAACCTACCTGAGTATTGTTGCCAACCATCCCTTTATGACCATAATGTGCCCAGCTTCTAATGGCCACTTCCAGCAAAATAATACACCATGATGGAAAACTCATATGATCTCATGCTGGTTTCTTGAAAATAAAGAGTTGACTGTACTGAAATGGTCTCCATAGTCAACACATCTCAATCCAACAGAGCACTTATGGGAAGTGGTGGAATGGGCAATTCACATCATGAAGGCGCAACTGACAAATCTGCAGCAAGTGTGTGATGCCATCATGTCATCATGAACCAAAGTCTCCGCAGAATATTTCAAGCACCTTTCTGAATCTATACCACAGAGAATTAAGAGAGTTCTGAAGGCAAAAGGGGGATCTAACCCAGAACTAGCAAGGTGGCCAGTGAATGCATATTAAAACAATATTTAATGCCTAGTGATTTAATTTGAAACAAAGTGTGGGAAAACATATTTAACTAGGCAAATTGGTTGGGGAAAGATTAGAATTAGTTACATTAAAGTATATATCTCATTCTAGTCTTTAAGCATTTTAATGTTATTTTAACTGGTGATTTAAAATGGGAAATAAAGCAATGAAATGTGTCAATGAATTATTTAAAATGTCAAATAAAAACATTTCAAAGTGAACTTTATTATCTCTATTATGTACATGTATATAGAGATGTCATATATAATTATTTCACTATTTATTTAAATATAACATTTTATTTAAAATATCAGTCATCAAAATAAGTTGGCGGGACTAGCGGCAATCCACTCATGTTTTTTCTGTAACCAAACATTATTAATAATTAAAAATATATCACTTTTTATCCAAGATGGACCCATATAATTAACATGCTATCCTGTTTATAAATGTGTTAAAATAACAGTAAAGAACCTTAGAACTGGTAACAAAATACATGTGTAAAAGGAAATATTAATGACTATATATTTTGAAGGCTTGACACTTATTTAGTTGTTAAATATTTTTGCATCCTTGACACAAAGATTACTTAAATCAAGTTCTTACGCATTTAACCTATGAGCTATTTTCTGCCATGCAGCCTCACGAGCTTTGATGATACAGCTCGTGTTCCCTTTTCTGGTTGTTATATCTTTGTAGTTCTCATAGGCTTGCAGTAATAATTCTTGCTCCGCCTGGAGAAAAAACCGCAGCTCTTTCCTTTTCTTCCGTTCTTACTTATCTGTCATCGAGTAACAAGGCTGCATTTTATATCGCGTGGACGCGCACGGGCCTCGCTTGTCAAGCTTGGCTTGAATTAGAGGAAATTAAATACACCTGAATTTTGTTCGTGGAACTGAATGAGCTTGAAGTGAACTGTTAGGCGAACTCAAGCGAGGCTATTAAAAATAATCCTGGATTTTTTAAGATCGCTTCGTGGAACATCCCCCAGATCTATTAAAATCTCCTTAAAATCAAGCCAGATGTTAATATTGCTGGGGGTATCCAACAGTATGGTATTTGTTTTCAAACGTCATTTTTACATTTTTCATTTTAAATGTGTGATTCTAGAAATGATGTATTATGTATTTATTTGCATTAGTTTAAACTTGTGAGTGACGAACCATTATTATTATTAAGGGTCCAAAGCACGTAGTTCTATGGAACCTTCTTGTTTTTGTTAGGATTATTATTATTATTATTATTATTATTATTATTATTATTCCTACAGCTCTGAACAAGAGTTGAGAAAGAACTGCGATATAATAACACGATGCTTGGGTTCAACGCCATTCATATTCCATGATTTCATCAGTTCTCCCTGTCTATCTCGCGCTGTCGGTCACCAGCGAGACAACCACAAACTTCCGTCATGTCACCGCTGGCCATCAAATCAGATGCTTGCTGCAGAGCAGCGACTTCCGGTTGGTCGAGGATATTTCATCTAGAAACAATAGAAAACCGTATGCAACTGGGTGGACAAAACTAGCTAGGTACACCTGTGCGTATTCTGTTGAGGTCACACACTGATAATGAAAACATGACATGGCGGAATTAGTTGTGGTTTTATTCTTGGGTAACTCAGACAAAGCAGGAAAACAGAACCCGAGGCCGACAGCTTGGTGTGCTGTAGCTAGCTGGCTAATAGGAATGATGTGCTGGTAAGTGGCTGTGATTTTGACAGAAGATAATCTACTCGTAAAACAAACGTAGTTACTCGTGAGTAAATGTGAATTAAAAATCTAGTAGGTGAGGGATCAGCTCGCGAGCTTCTTACAGTTATCTAACGTGGTTAAATCATGCCCTTGTAAAATTAATAATACGATGGAAACCCCACGAGACATGCACATTATCTTACAATAAATGCAGTATGGCTTTTGTAGTATTTATCACATGCGTATGAACTTGGTCCGATTGATCCGATTTTGATAATTTCCGTGTCTGACAGTGCTAGTTCGCTCTTGCTTGGGTGTTTCTTAAAGGAAGCTATAAGGTTTCTATCGTATTATTATTTAGTTAACACATGCATTTAAAACATTCTTTAGAATGTCCTTGAAGAGCGATTTAAAAATGAATTTACTCCTGTCATGTTACATGCTATCTTATCCAGCTAGTTAACCAGTTTTGCACACGTTTAGTTAATGTTATACGCATTACATTTTTGCTATTTGCAAATGTATATATAGGCTGTATCGGTTACAGTTAGCTTTATTTTTGCTGCTGGTTGTTTAGGATCTGTTACGTTTCTGAAACGTTTCTGGGGAATTTACATTTAGAGTTCAACAGTGACATCGATAAAAGTAATTTCTGATTCTTTTCACCTTGAGCAGAAATTATATGGACTGGCTGGACTAAAATTATATCAGGGTGGTGAATTTTCTTATTTTAACAATATATTGCATAATTTGTAGAGCCGTGAATTTACGTTACCAAAATATCAAATGTTAACCAGAATTATTGGAAAAATTTCATTCTAAATTTTAGATCAAATTCAGAATTTTTATTTGTCTCACCCACAGTTATGTGTACTCTGTACTGTGTCCAATGAAATTCACTACTACCTTGCCCCAGATTATGAACAGGGGGCATAACTATAAAGAGACATGAAATTAAACTATGCTATAGTGTGCAGTTGGCAGTAAAGTGGCAGATATTGTAAGAAAGAAAAAATAAGCGTTTACATATATACACTGTATATGTGTATGCTGGATAGCATGGAACATTGGATGTGCCAGTCTTAAACACTGTCTTCTTTAAGGATCCGTGTTGACTGAGGGCAGAAGCTTTTCCTCATCCTCTTTTGCTCCCCAGGCAGCTATAATGTTTCCTCAACCTCAGCACAGAGAAGTGGCCATTGTTGTAGTGGCTGGGATCCCTAATGATCTTTGTGGCCTTGAACCTGCATCATCTGATGTATATGTTTTGAATGTTGGGGAGTGCAATTGTGATGTGCATTCAGCTAATCTCACATCTCTGTAAAGCCTTGTGGTCATGGTGTATGCTATTCCTGAATCAAGGTGGTGATGATCCCTGTCAGGAGGCTTTTGATGGTAGCTTTGTAGTTCTTTAGTATTTGAAGGGGCAGCATGAAATTACTGATACAGGCATTGGTGACTCTTCCTCACTAAGGAATCAGTGACATACTTGAAGCTCTCTGCCATATCTCCCAAAACATCCTTCATCGTGATGTGCTGGTAGAGCCTCTGCTGTTTCCTCACAAAGTCCGCAATCAGCTCCTTTGAATTATTAGGAGCAGTTTTCCTGGCACCAAAAGAAGCTCTTCGCCTCCCCCAGGTTGGCCTGCTCCTTGTTATTGGTGACCAGGCCTACCACTTGACAGTGATATTGGAGTCGATTGTATCCAGCAGTCATAGATATACAGGGAATACAGCAGGTGGCTCAGCAAACAGCCTTGGGAGGGGTCATGTTCAGAGTTAATGACGTGTTTAAAACTTTGGTATGATTTCTTGTTTACTGATGTTTTATTGTTGTGAGTAGTGAACTTGAGTTACAACCACTAATGCCATACGTTGGGAATTTCTTGCATGCACTCAAATTTAATCAATTATCCCATTGTACTGCACAAACCCAAAATTTTACTTTGTAATTAAGCTTGTATTATATTGGAAATTGCTGAAGAAAAATTACAGCATTCATAGATGTTCTATTAGAGACACAACTATGAGTCAGACAGTGGTCAGACAGTTTCTGTTGCTTATCTGTGTCGCTGTTCTTTTAATGAATTAATATTACCATTGATAATTGATAACGTAGGCTATGAACTAGGGCTGTGCCATGTCATACTGTCTACGAATACATCTGTATAAATTAAGAAATTAAAAAAATGTCATATTGCGATATCAATGATATAGACATGTAATGTATTTAGGGTTGCCACTAACGACTATTTTTCTATAAATTAATCTATCAATTGTTTTACCGTTGGATATATTAATCTATGATTAATTGTCCTCCATATCACACTTACCATCTCATTTAAGTTGTAGGCCTTTAGATAAGACACTGGATTTTCAGCAGGATACGACATATACTTACACCCACAATTTGATAAGCCTAAAATACTAATGACAGATATATTGTAATGCCCATAAATTAGTAAGCTGTATAAATTCAGCATGTCGTTATACTTATTAAATTTGGTTAGCAGAACATGCCACATGTGACTGTTTTGGTAAATGAAAGCAATAAGCACTGAAGTGCCAACGAGTAAAGGGACAGATCAGCGCCCATAGCATCTTTTCAAAGAGGAGGTATCATAGATAAACAACATGAAAAGACATAGGTGGTGTGGCTGTAGTTTTTTCAATTTGAAGTCAGACATGTTTATTAAACATAAGTATACACAGGTTACTAACTTCTGGGCATCGCAAAATGCCTCTTAATAATACTCCTAAACTGCTTACCAAAATGTGGGGTAAATAAACGTCTATATAGTACTGAAAAGCCGGCGTCTAGACAAATGTTTCAACTGTCATCTGAAGTTCTGATGATTATTGTGCATGTGCCCTATAATCACATAGAATAGTTTTGTATGGCTGGGTTATACTGACATGCACATTTAATCTTTCACTGTGCTTTAGACGAGATGCTGACCATTTTACGAAGTGCATCCTGGAAGCGACTCATTTCCCCAGCTCCACAGCTCAGCAGCCGCAACATCTTTTAAAAGAGGTGATATTGTGAATAAATAAGGTAAAGACGTCGGTGGTTTGGCGGTACTTTTTGAAGTTTAAAGTCATGTATACATATGATTATAAATGTTCCTACGTCTAAATGAGTTTCACTACACAACCGATGTGGATTACTTATTAAATAAATACAATTCTTCATCTTGCAGTCATATTAAAGAGTCAGTGGACTATCCAGTCCTTTTTACCACTTCACTAGATGTGCCTGCCTTGTGTAGTTTTAAAGTTATTAACCCATTCATGTATTGTCCTATTGCACAGTATACAGATATATTCGACCATTCAAAAATTAATTAAAACTCGTATATAAAGCAATCTGGGAAACAAAGGGGTGTGCAACAGTCGCCAACTAAACCACCATGTCAGCTGAAAGGACCTATTATATTAGCTATTAAGATGATTTGGCACACATCACGAAATGTTTTGAAGTGGAAAAATAATGGCTCACCTTCTATTAAGTGTAATTTTAACAGACACCTTTTTCTTATTTGCTGTAAAACATAGAAACACGCTATTAACTGGAGGCTAGACACAACAAATCTTTCATAATGAGTAGAAATATGAATACATGCATAGCCCTACCACTTGACATGATGTTTTTATATTTCATCTTGAGTTGCCGCCACATATACTTTCCACTACTATTGCATTTGAAATCGGATCAGTTATTGTTAAAATTAGGTTTACATTATGAGTAACATCACAATAATGGAACTTTAGGGAGCATTACATTACTTAACAGCATATAATAGGTGACTTCTGAATTGTCACATCTGTTAGCCTCTGTAATTATTAACAGTATTTCAATTCTTTTCAGAAAACACTTCATAGTCTAATACTTGGCCGTGAGATATTTTATACCACGTTCTATGACCATGAAAATGTATATATGCATTTTCTCCATCAGCAATACGTTGCCAACAAGCCTGCCTGCTTTTGTTGGCTGCAGTGGAATTGGACTTTCTTTACAGTGTTGATATAAGCTCCTCATAACCCTGCATAATTAGCATGCAGTCTTCCTCCGTGAAACATGGAGATCGCGCCATGAGTCAAACGGAGACTTGCACTGCCGAACAAGCTCCATTTATGTGATCGTGCACAAACTCCAATGCAGTTAACACTGATGTAACAAATCATCTTCTTAACTGGCGTCGTAGTACTGATTAATCCCAATTGAGTCAACCTGATTTTGTCAACCCTGTGTTAGCAAATTATCTCCGGGTTAAGTCTGATTTGATTAAACCTCCTTTGTAGTACAGGCCACTGCTTTGTGGAACTGGCCCCTGGCCACTGGATGGCTAGTTAACTCTTAATGTGTTTACTTATACAACATATATATGACATTATATTTCACCTCATTTTATGTTTACACAAGAAATGAGAGGCAATGCAACAATTTCAGCACTGATATCCTACTTCATTTCATGGTAATTAAAAAAAAAAAAAGATGTTAGGCAACTGTTAGGTTTTGACAGCATTTTTATGTTTATAAACAGTGAGTGTTTACATTTTGATTTAATGTTTTTTTGGATAGCTGCTGTTTGTTTACATTTATACTTAAAATTTGAAGTCAGTTTTATTAGGTGACACGATTGTGCAGGTTTCTGAAGAGTTACAAGGTTAAAATACTTAAGTTATCATTAAACTAAAGTGTTAAACAGTTATAGTAAATACTTCCTTCACTGCTATTGTGCTCACATTTGATTTATGCTGTGTCAGTGTGCATAATGCCTTGTCACTTCTGTTCCATTATAATGCTGCTACTGCTGCTGGTCCCTTATGGCAATAGATTCACACTTTGATTTAAGTAGTCTGTCATCAATGACAGTAGCTCATTGGAGCAATGCAATGGCCAGGAAGGATGGAAAATGTCTTTCATTTTGTTTGCACAAATAAAAGCTGCTGCTTGCCAGTTGCAATCACTGATAAAATGTTGTTCAGTATATTTTTCTGAATCATAATAAATATTACAGCAGATTTCCTTGAAATATCATAGTATAATTTTGAGTCTATAGCATGAACAAGTAACACAGTTAAAGGATAACTAGCATTACTGGAAAAATAATGGAAGCTATAATCCAAGTGAAAATGGTAGATTTCCTGGATGCAAATAATATTTTGAGGGATAGCCAGGGATTTAGGAGAGCTAGGTCCTGTTTAACAAATCTACTTGAGTGCTTTGAGGAAGCTACAAGAGAAACTGATCACAAAAAGGCCTACGACTTAGATTTCCAGAAGGCCTTTGATGTTGCCCCCCACAAATGACTCTTGCTAAAGCTCAGAGCTGCAGGGATTTTAAGAACTGTGGCAGCTTGCATCAAAAACTGGTTCACTGACAGAAAGCAGTGAGTAATTATTAGAGGCACAATGTCACAGTGGGCCTGCGTTCATAGTGGGGTACTACAGGGTTCAATTTTAGGATCACTATTGTTCCTAATTTACATAAGAACATAAGAACTATACAAACGAGAGGAGGCCATTCGGCCCATCAAGCTCGCTTGGGAAGAACTTAA
>JAODUD010000134.1:2896853-2912924 GCA_026784285.1 Stomatorhinus walkeri
ATATACTCCATTCCACCCTGTTATGCTCCATTCCACCCTGATATACTCCATTCCACCCTGAAATGCTCCATTCCACCCTGATATACTCCATTCCATCCTGAAATGCTCCATTCCACCTTGATATACTCCATTCCACCCTGTTATTCTCCATTCCACCCTGATATACTCCATTCCACCCTGAAATGCTCCATTCCACCTTGATATACCCCATTCCACCCTGAAATGCTCCATTCCACCTTGATATACTCCATTCCACCCTATTATGGTCCATTCCACCCTGATATACTCCATTACACTCTGCTAGTCATTTTTAAATAATAATTTGATAGGATCACGAAATGTTTGGGTTATTTTGGGTTTTTGGGTTATTTTGGAAAGTGAGGAAAATTAACAGCATATATGTGTTTTGTACAAAAATTTGGTATTATTTGTTATCCTGTCAGTGAAAATGGGCACAAAAAAGTACGGGTTCTTTATAATCAAGACTTATTCTTGTCATAAATAATTATTTTGTTATTATTTCAAGAATAAAAATACTATGATGGCATAAGCTAATATTTAAAAAATCTCATTATTGTTTAGCATTTACACTATTAACATTTTGTGATAATTTATTCCCCGTATAATGTATTCATAATTAATACAGAGCACGTTTTTACTTCATAATTACGCTGCCGTTGGTTTGTTATATTTTGTGGTTCCTTGTCAAAGGAGAAAAAACTAACTATTATTGCAATTTTTATACCCATCCAATACAAACAATACATATCATAAAACTTTTTTTAAATAAACTGAAAGAAATACCATGCGGTTAAGCACGTGCAGCTTTAGGCAGATTTAGTACAATTCGTAAGTATAACACTGTTACAGTATAAGACAGTTTTGAAGCACGTGGATCATACAGTAATACAGTAAACGCATTACAGAATTATTCTGGATGACGTCTATATGCTGCGACGGGCTAAAATGTGTGTACATTTAAGACGCTGGGAAGAGGAGGAGGTTTCATGCGTAGTAAAGGGATGTTGAATTAAACCATAAATTGAACCGTTTTTGTTGCCAAACTATAAGGTGAGCAGTCATTCTCAGTGATTAAATATTTTTACCCCTTGCGTTCCCAATGTGCAGTTTTCCAGTACGAGCTGGGTTACTTGCTAGCTAGCTAGCTAGCCTAATTTATGCGGAATGCGCAACCGTTGCGGATGTGGTGCAGAAAATGCGCATTAATGCGACAGCATGTATTTTTATGACAGTTCTACAGTCGCAGTATAATGCACCCGTACTATGGTGATTTTCACGATAAAATGCTGAGATGCAACTTTGATGACTTTGTAGTAATTATTCTGTTATTATTCCTTTTTTTCTGTAGGTGTGCCTCCCCGTCGATATTTTCAGCGGGGTGTTTGCTGTCTGATCATATCTGTGCTATTTTTTTATTTTTACAAATCAGTCAGATAGAACTGTGCGTGTGCTTGCTTATATATATATATATATATATATATATATATATATTATTTTTGCATATCACTGTGCATCATTGCATTCTGTCCTTGTTTATGAATGCCTGGATTTTCTTGTTATAGCTGTTATTTTTATATACGTATTTACATATTAACAGTTACAGGTTTCCATTAACTAGTATATCTGTCTAAGTGCATGACTAATAATATAGGCAAGTAAATTGTTTTATGTTATATATATGTTGATTATAGTGCCTTTTGCATGTTAGATATCAGCCTGATAACTAATAAGTGAATGTACCACTCGTGTGATTGTGTGCCTTTGCAGTTTGCTGGCCAGGTGAGTCAGACAGTAAATGTTCAACAATGTGTTCGGGAAGTGGTTGGTCAGCTGGCGTGTGACTGTGACTGTGCGTCTGTCCATCTGGACCGGTCGTTGTGCCTACGATTCAGGCCTGATCCATGACAGAGTACTATGAGGAAGGGGGGCTGCTGTATGAGCATTCACCCCCAATGCACATCAAAGTAGAGTCTCCTGAAGGACCCATCGAAGCTGGGGTCTCAGAGGATGGCCTTACGAAGGAGGATGACGATTCCGAGGGCAGCTGTGACCATGAAAGGGCCCTGCATGGTGGGCTCCCTTTCAATGTGGTGGTTGTGCACCCCAATATCGTGGTACCAGTGATGCCTACAGATGATGATATCATATCTCTTGAACAAAGTAAGCGAATCATTTTCAATAAGATCACAAGCCTTTAAGGATATCAGTTTTAAAGAGCTGCTCTCTTGTCGTACATTCTGACTAGGTATTTCATTCATTTTTCTTCTGTAGATAGCAGTGTCTCTGCTGCAATTGCAGCTGGAGGTGGGGGGAAGCGGAAAAGCCGCTTCAGTGGGGCAGAGCTAGAAGTGCTAGTATCAGAAGTGACCCGGTGTGAGGGGGAGCTCTTTGGGCCGGCAGGACGACTCCGACGGAGGGAAAGGGAACAGATCTGGAGCAGCATCCTTGATCGGGTCAACGCTGTCTCCCGTGTTCCCCGCACACTTCGTGAGGTCAAGAAGCGCTGGGATGATCTCAAAAGGCGCAATGGGGGCAGGCTGGCCGATGCCCGTCATCGCAGTTATTGCTTGCCACCTGGTAGAGGATTGTCTAGCCTGAACAGATCCAGACAGACAAGCCCCAAGCTTCATCAGGCTCGGCAGAGAATAGCAAACAGGGCAAAATCCACTTATCCCTGCTTCACAGATGCTGACGCAGGTAATTTCAAGCTATTTATTGTTTAATGTGTAATTGTAGATATTGTGTCTGAAACTATACTGAATCTATTGAATTTGTATTTTCAATAAAACTTGCTGATAGACAAAAAGTTTTTTTTTCTTTTACTTCTCTACTTATTTTACATACCTGTTGATTTTTATTTGGTAACTTTGTAGTTACCTGATTTGCTGAACTGGGGTTATACGAGGTTACCTTTGTAACCTAAAATACCTCTTCTTATATCTTCTATTTGTAATGGGAGGAACAGGGAATGGATCCGAAAAAGATGGCTTTGAGAACGAGGATGAGGCAGGAGGGAGAGGCGTGGATGAAGGAGAGGGAGAAGGTGATGGAGGCGAGAGCAGCATAGAGGACAAACTCGGATTGGGATTGAGTCTGGGACTGGGGCTGCCTACGGCATCGGAACGCTGGTTGCCTCCCTCTCCACTATATAGTGCTCCGTTTCTTAATGGGACCCCGCAGCCCAGCCCCCAACCGTCCATTGGGACACAGCACGAGCCCCTGGAGGCTCCAACACGCACCTCCTGGCTAGAGGATGAACTCAGGGGGTTGGGTGAAGCGGCAGTTCAGCTTGGGAACAGGGTGGAACAGAGTCTGCGGGAATTTGGGGAAGGTTTTAGACATGACGTGCGAACACTGGTGGCCTCACAGGAAAGCCTCTGTGTCAGTCTTCAGCAAAATAATGTGCTTCTACAAAGGCTTTTGGGTATTCTTGAAATGCAACAGCAGCAACAAGCATCTAACATTCATCCCCCCCGTACAGTATCACCAGTAATGCCGCCCGTACCACCCCAAGCTGAAAACCTAGATGGTAACATCCAACCCAGTCCATCACTAGAAATATCTGGGACAGTACAACAGCCGCGGCGGGGGCGGTCAAGTGAGCAGAGAAGGCGACGACGGCGTTAGCGACAGTACATTTTTAAAAATGCTATAATTTATTTTTGTTGAGTATTTAAATATAATAGAACCATCATAATGTTACCCCAGTGTTACCAAAGTCATCTTCTCAGTCCAGCAATGCCTTTTACTCTGTAGAAAACATTTTGATTTAAATCGAATGTCAGTGTTGAGAAAGGTCTTTTTAGGTAACAGATGTTTTATTGTGAATAGACAATCAGAATTATATTGATTTAAAATATTGATATATTTAAAGTATTTTGCCCCATTTTGATGCACTTATTCACTTTGGCAAATTATATTTCATTGTCTGTTTTCTTTTGATTTCTGATTCATGTATATTAATTGTGTTGTATGCACTGCTGTCCTGCATGCAGTCTCCAGCCGGAGAGAATAAAATGCAAAGGACCTCCAAATAAATTTCACACTAATGTACTATTTTGCACAATTTGTATTGTCTTGTAAATAAAAAAGAGCATTTGATTTCTTAAGATGTATATGATTATGTAAGTGTAAATAAACACAGCCCTGACATAGCATTACTCCTGTTGGATTATGTCTGTATACTGTTAAAATGTAGAAAAACTGATTTTCATTAGACTACAACCTTTGTAAACTATGAGATTTAGTGTTGCTAAATGCATTAACTGATACTTCAAAACAAATCATCTGAAGGTATAGAAAACAGTATAATTTATTGCGTAACTTCATGCAATCCTGTGCCATGTTTTTAAATACAGCATTTGTTGGAAAACAATTTCTCTACTCACTCATTTTATCACTGACACCATTATATCATTTTTGGGTTTTATCTTTGCCAAGTTATAGTTGTTTGCATATGGGGTGGGCCAAAATAGGTATACAGTTTTTATTTTACAGTACTGAGTGGGTCATGGGTCATGTTTAATCTCTTAGCTGTTCGAAATGTCCTCCGTCAACATTGATACATTCCTGGAACCTATCCCTGACACTGTGACACACTTGACATTTGCGCACACAAATCCCGGTTATCATCAATGTCCACAAATACTTGTGAGATGAACTCCTTCAACTCATCCACAGTGTGGGGCTTCCTCTCAAACACCTTCTCCTTTACTGCACCCCCCTCCCCCCAAAAAAATAAATTAAATTAAATTTAAAAAAAAGTTCATGGGTGTCAGGTCGGATGAACGTGGTTCCCAGTCAGTGCTGTTACTTCGCCCGATTCAACGCTGTGGAAATGTGTTGTCAAGGAAGCTGAAGTGTGTCAGTGTCAGGGACAGGCTCCAGGAATGTATCAACGTCGATGGAGGGCATTTCAAACGCCTAAGACACTAAACATGACCCAGTCAGTACTGTAAAATAAAAACTGTATACCTACATTTAAAAATAACTTTGTGAAATAGACGTTTTACTTTGTGAAATAAAAACTGTATAACTACTTGTGGCTCACTTTGTATTTCTTCGTAGGTTTCTCTACATACTCCAGTGTTGCCCCTCATTCCCAAAACACACCCAGCTCTTCTACAGCCATTCATGTCGCGATTGCACATACCTGATAAAGTAAATGGCATTTCACCCCACACATCCATGTCCCCGACCGCCGCACGCCACTGTACACATGGGGTGTGTTGGCTGCCGTCCCCCCATCATGCCATTTTAATTTCATTTTGATTCTGAGGATCAATACGATTATAACTGTAAACAAGGTATGATGTTGTTATATTTTTATTTTATTTTTTGATATGAGAAAAATTTAACCCTCCCATGTGTCTCGGTTATGTTCCGGCGGCGACACAAATGAGAAATAAACGTCACGTCCGACGTCGGCGCAGTCCGCCCGGTGAGCGGCTTGGCTTATGCGAGCAAGGGGAGTGCGACCTAAACATGGCCGCTCGGCATTCCCCGGAGTCCCGTACACAGCAGAAGCAGTCTTCCGCTGCACCCGATGAGGAGACGGGGTGTTCGCTGGATGGGGACGGAGACTGCCGGCCGTGCTCGCCGAGTCTTCCCGATGCTTTCCAGCGGCTCGATGGAGAAGGCGGCGATGGACGCCTGTGCTCCGGCGCTGGGATGCACGGCTGGAGTAACAATCAAACCGATAACAGTGCCGAGCACCGGGAGAGCGAAACGCCGGCGCGATCCACCGTGGTGATAGATTTAACCGGGTCCGAAGCTGAGGCCCGTGCGCACCCCATGTTTGATTGCGACAGTCCACGAGATTTTGACGGGTCGGAGGCGGGCGACGAGTTTAAAGTCTTCAGGGTAGCAAAGGCGAACGATGGTGAGTGGGAAGAGTAATTTAAGTAAAGATCGCACGATGCATGTCGGACGACATCTGATGGAATTAGTTGCACTGATTAATACCTGACGCGTAAAAGTGGCAGTTACGGTTGTCTAAGTAGCTACTTGGTAAGGAATTTTGAGTACTGATGAATATGATCTGGAAAGTAGACAGTAGTCATCATGGGGGCAGCTGTGGGCAAGGTCTTACCGCTTGTTGTTCTTGCTACCCTCTGATAGGCGCTACAGGTCCATTAAAACACGCACCTTCAGACTCAAGGGCCATGAGATCACTAATTAACAATAAATCTGTGTGCAATATTAGTCTTTAGTGCTTACAAAAACCAGTGCAGTAACAGTAATGCTTTTTATTAATCTTATTCATCCATAGTATTTATATTTACTAGCTGCCTCCTATGGCTGGCTCTTTGTACAAATGAATCTACATACAGATATCTGTATGACTTTGTATTCTGTAATTTTTAAATTCTGTATTTCTTTTTCTCTTTATTACACTTATAAGGAGCAGCACACCATTAAGTATTTAGAATACAATGACAATAAAGCTTCTATTCTATTCCTCGTCAATTAAGATTGAGGAAAGTTTTGAGGGAGGGTTACCCTGTTTCTGCAACACTTCAACATAATGGGTTCACATCCCGCACTAGGATGTGTGTCTGGAATTTGCATAATGTTAATGTCAGATGAGTTTCCTCCACTTTTCTGCCATAGTCCCTTCTAGTGGTGTACCCCTGTACCCAGGGTTTACATATAGATAGAGCCAAACTCCGCCTCCTTGTGTCCGAATCGTACCTTGGAGCACAGCTCCATCTCCTAAAACATTAACCTTTTAAACTTAGTAAAACATTCAAAGTGAACGGTTTAATAAAACATTTTGCAATAAAAAATCATGTTTTTTCATCAGCTTTAATGTCATGCTTCATTAGTCTCTGATTATTTGAGTGGATGAGGTATTCCTACATCATGCCTTGATTTCTGTCCTGTGTTTTTGTATTTGGACTTATTTTCCTTACCATACGGAATTTAGAATTAGAATTTGGTGATCAGTAACGAACTAGCATTTTTATGGGGACATTACAAATGAATTAACAGGAGTATTACTCATTTTGGTATTATAATATATTTTAATGCACTTTCAGATTTTATGTTCAATAGGTGGGCTTATGTTTTTTAAAAAATCAAGTACTATTGAACCACATGAAATGTTCAATAGTCACATTAAATAAACTATTTGATCACATTGTTTCGTTTATTTTGTATTACTCTTAACAGCAGGTTGATAAACGAACATATGGTATCTTTAAGATACTTGTGCCTTAAACTGCCTGCCGTAGGCTACAGAACCATCATTCACAAGCTGGTACTGGATAAATGATTGCAAGATTGATGGATGGACTTTTTGACTGATTATTAAACACTTCTGGCATTGTTATGATGGACTGTGTTTAGGAGGGTGTTTTGGTTAAAGTCTCAAAAAATCTACCAGTCATATATTTTAAATGAGGTTTTAGCCATTTGTTCCAAATTTTATATTGTGATGATTTTACATCTTTTATGTTTGTCCCTGAAACATTTTGTTTGCTTAGTTTTAAAGTACCTGTTACTTTTCTTAATATTACAATGTAGATTTAAATTTTGACATGGCTCAGTCAAAACACCAGCTGTGTGTTGAGTGACATAACAGCCTTTCAGGTGCACTGTTGTCATTGTCCATATTTATTGTCCCTGAACAGTGCCTGCGATTGATCTGACAGACAGAGGAGCGGAAGAGCCAATGTCTGACATGGACCAGACATTGGCACAAGAAGGGGGAAGGTTAAAAAAAAGCGAAAGCAAGCAGCTTCGTGTGAAGGAAGGTTGCAAAATGGATGGGAAGATAGATGTAAAGCAGCGCAAGAGTAGACTGGTATGCCGTGAGTGTGGAAAGCGGTTTACTCGTCGGGAGACTTATAACCTTCATCGGCACGTTCACGCACACCAGGACGAGTTGGCTTCCTTGACCTGCAAAGAATGCGGCGCCACCTTCCGACACCGTAGCAGTCTAATCAAACACCGCAGTGAGCATAAGGAAAAGGGTGCGGTGGGAGGGCTGGAGAGAAGACCCCACAGCAGGGAAGGGAGGTGTTTGCAGTGTGAGTACTGCGCTGAAACATTCCTCACGCTGGGGAAGCTGAGGTGCCATCGATGCCAGCAGGCCCCCGAGAAACCATACCGCTGTCCGCTGTGCCGCCGGGATTTCCAGTACAGGGTGTCCATCAATGCCCACATGCAGACTCACTCTTTGGAAAATCCCTTCCGTTGCCTTGAGTGCAACAAGGGCTTTTCATGCAGCTATATGCTCCACATCCACCAGCGCTCACATGCTGCCCTAAAGCCCTTTGAGTGCCCTGAATGCGGTATGGTATTCCGGCACCACTCTGTCATGGAGGACCACCGGCGCAGACACAAAGTGGACCGGCCCCAAGTGTGTCGCATCTGCGGCAAGCGTTTCAAATGTGTTAGCCTGTTCCACCAGCACCAGTTCCTACACACTGGAAAGAAACCATTTCGCTGTCCCATGTGCGGAAAGGCCTTTGCCTTCACTCAGAACTGGAGGGCACACTGGAGGCAGCACTGGAAGCACACGCACGATTGTCCTCGCTGTCCACTCACCTTCCCTGATTTGGCTGCCCTGCAGACACATATGATGATCCACGACAGAGAGCAGAGGTCCAGTGTGGGACTCAGAACAAGTATCAACAGTACAAACAGCAGTGGTGCCTCGCAACATTCCCTCGTCTGTCCCCTCTGTCCTCTTAGTTTTTCAGAATCAGCCAACCTGAAAACACATTTATTGACCCATGAGGCAAGGGGAGAACATGGTGGGCGGAGCAACAACAAGAACGAGCGCCAAGACCTTGCCCACAGCTGCCATCAGTGTCCCCTCACCTTTCCCAGTCTGTCAAGCCTACAGATGCACTTGGTGAGTCATGGGACAGCATCAAAACAGGGATTGGCTGTGTTGGAGAGGGTGAGCACAAACAACGGGGAGGATATGTCACTGCTGGGCTGGCCAGATCTGTTGAATCGAAAGATGCTGAAGTGCACTGAATGTGGCAAGACCTTCCGCCACAGGTCGGTGCTGGAACTCCACATGCGCATCCACTCCAAGGATAAACCTTTCCAGTGCAGGGTGTGTGGCAAGGGTTTTAAGTTCAGCAGCTACCTGCAGCAGCATCTGATCATCCACACTGGGCAGAAGCCCTTTAAATGCCCTGATTGCGGCAAGGACTTTGCCTTCCTCCAGAACATGAAAACTCACCAAAGGCTGCATCAGCAGAAGCCGTACCGCTGCACTCAGTGCCGCAAGGGCTACAGCGAAGAGGCTGAGCTGCAGCGGCACATGCTCTCCCACACTGGCGACAAACCTCACAAGTGCCAGCTCTGTGACAAGAGCTTTGGCTTAGCGTATTTGCTGCGGGACCACTTGAACACCCACACTGGGGAGAGGCCCCATCGCTGTACAGAATGCCACAAGTCTTTTCCCTGGTTAAGCAGCTTGCTGGTGCACCAAAAGATCCATGCTCGCAAACGTCAAGGCCTCAACCAGCCGCTTTCTATGTCCTTCACACCCCAGAGAGGAAGAGGGAGGGGCAGAGGGACTAGGGGCAGAAGAGGGAGCAGGTGGACTTCAGGCTGGCCCCGGTGGGCAGGAGGAGAGGGCACTGAAATGCCTGATCACCTTGCAACACATCCTGGTCGGCTACCTGTAGGACAGGGATGGCTAGAAAAAGCATCCCATCACACTTCGCCAACATTTTTTGAACCCCAGTGGCAGCAGCAGCCGCAGTGGCAGTCAGAAGTGGGAGGGAGGCAAGTCGTTACCCAACAACCGCCGTCAGGCTGGATCACTTCACCTCCATCGAGCCAAGGCAGTCAAGTTGCAGTTCAGTACAGTGAGACCCATTCCCATCAGCCAGATGGAGCTAATGTATGGGGAACCCAGGCACCTCCAGTTCCATCACAGAAGCCAGTTCCCCTGGACCAACCTGGGGAGGAACTGAAGCAACAGAAAGAGTTGCAGCAGCAGCAACGGGCTTTGAGTTGGACTAGTCAACCACCATCTACACCAGGCCAAATCACAGTCCAGTATGAGGAAGCCCATCCTCGAAGCAGTGATGGAACTACTGTGTGGGAATTCAGCACTCCTTCAACAGTACCAGAGAATTCATCAGAAAAACCTGGGCAAAGCCAGCAACAACTCTTGGGTTGGTCAGTTACTTCCACTCCCACAGCTGTGAGCCAACCTGCAGCTCAGCATGAGGACCCCCATAAGGTTAAAGACACGTCTACATGGAACTTACAGGCAAAGTCTGCTCAACTCCAAACTCTTAGCTTGTCAGACAGTTCGGAGGTTAGCCAAAAGCAGCAACAGCCTTTCGATTGGATCGGTACACCAATGTCAGCATCGGGGAGCAAAACTGCAGCGTGTTATCAGGATTGTCAGCCTCACTGTGGGGATGGCATTGCAACCTGGGGGCTCCAAACATCACCAGTTGTATCCTGTTCCCAAAGTCTACTGGAAAAATCTGCAAACAAACAGCAGCAGCAGCATCTAGTAGGGAAAGACTACCAAGTTACTCCTAAGCCAGCCACCCCCTTCCCCTCTGCCCCCCCTCAGATTGCCTTTCCCCTCCAGTCTTGTTATTCAGATGCATTCAGCTCGTGCATGCACCCTCAAAATAGCTACCTCACCCAGAAGACTGCACTCTCTGAGAAGCATGCAGGTCCCCGGACTTTACCTACAGTGCAGCGATCTGAACTCCATGATCCTCATGGAATCCACCCTCCCAACTCTTTGCTATTTTCCCCAAACCGCCTTCTCCAGTGCATGATCTGTGGACGTACTTTACCGCGGGAATTAGACTTGCACATCCACTATATGCAACATGCACAGGGAGAGATTTGACAGCATATACAGAGAAGACCTAAACTCTACTGAATGATACATAAGCTGGGTTGCCACATAGGCTGCACTTGCCAATAATTTGTTCAAGGCATTTTTTTACCCAAAAAGTAATTTACAGGTATTAAAAAAAAACTGCAAAGATATCAGTCATGTCCAATGTTCGTTTAACTTTTTATTGCTGAATAGTAGCTGCGTCTTAATCTGACACACAGATTATTAAATGACTACCTAGGACAGAAGCTGTCTGATAAACTAAACTGAATCTCGTACAGTATATGCTGAACTTTTGGCACACAAAGCTTTTTGATATGGTGATATATGAATGGTTTCAGTTATGGACATACAAGTAGAAATTGAGATCCATTTGTATAATTCAGTGTTGATTTATGATAAATGCTTAACATAAAAGCTTTGTTTTACATTTTCAAATATAGCTGAAAGTCCTTTCTGTCAGTGTGTCAGTTGTGTTTTATAAAGCAATGTTTTTCAAACCAGTCCGTGGGAACCCCCAGATGGTCCATGTTTTTGCTGTCTCCCAATTCCCTGGAGGCTGGAAGGAAGCAAAAAAACAGACCATCTGGGGGTTCCCGTGGGCTGGTTTGGGATACACTGTTTGAAGTGCTTGACACCACAGGTATTAGAGTTTTCCTTAATACCATGTTTGGATGTCTTGATCTTTCTGTTGAACATTGTTTTTGGTCTAATGATCTATTTAAAATTCTTTACTTTTATGTGAGCTATTATGTTTTTTTTTTCTTTAAAAAATGCATGGCAAACTTAATTTGTATTTCCTTGTGGCAAAATGGTTGCAGGCAGAGTGCGAATGATATACCCCTCCATAATTGGGTGGTACTACCTTCATAACACTTCTATGACCATTATGGTCCGCTACTGCGTCATGACGAATAGCCGCCACCAGGATCAATGTTAAGAGTACAAGATGTGCTAGGGGTGTTTACTAACATGTATGCAACACACTGTCGTGCTCTGGACATGCGACAAAATGAAAATCAATACAGAAGATCTCATTATCCTTATCCCTATCCAAATGAATTTTTTTTATAACTCCCAGGAATTATCATGGACGTAGTATATTAGTAAGAGTAATAAGCCTATACATTTACAAACAGCCTGGTCTGGTCCAGCAGTCTGGTGTTATTCCTGCCCTCTCAGTCCCCCCAGCTCCAACAGCCTTCAGAAATAAATATTTGCCTATTAGGCTAATATCTGTCTTGATATCTCTCACCTCTTGGTCCTGCACACTGTCCTGATCCTGCCATCTCCCTGCTGCCTGCACACTGTCCTCATCCTGCCATCTTCCTGCTCACTGTCCTCATCCTGCCATCTTCCTGCACACTGTCCTCATCCTGCCGTCTTCCTGCTCACTGTCCTCATCCTGCCGTCTTCCTGCTCACTGTCCTCATCCTGCCATCTTCCTGCACACTGTCCTCATCCTGCCATCTTCCTGCTCAATGTCCTCATCCTGCCATCTTCCTGCACACTGTCCTCATCCTCCCATCACCCTGCTGCCTGCTCAGTGTCCTGCTCACTGTCCTCATCCTGCCATCTTCCTGCACACTGTCCTCATCCTGCCATCTTCCTGCTGCCTGCTCACTGTCCTCATCCTGCCACCTCCCTGCTGCCTGCTCACTATCCTCATCCTGCCATCTTCCTGTTGCCTGCACACTGTCCTCATCCTGCCATCTTCCTGTTGCCTGCTCACTGTCCTCATCCTGCCATCTCCCTGCTCACTGTCCTCATCCTGCCATCTCCCTGCACACTGTCCTCATCCTGCCATCTTCCTGTTGCCTGCTCACTGTCCTCATCCTGCCATCTCCCTGCTAACTGTCCTCATCCTGCCATCTTCCTGCTGCCTGCTCACTGTCCTCATCCTGCCATCTTCCTGCTGCCTGCACACTGCCCTGCACACTGTCCTCATCCTGCCATCTTTCTGCTGCCTGCTCACTGTCCTCATCCTGCCATCTTCCTGCTGCCTGCACACTGCCCTACACACTGTCCTCATCTTGCCATCTTCCTGCTGCCTGCTCACTGTCCTCATCCTGCCATCTCCCTGCTGCCTGCTCCTGTGCCTCTCCTGCCTTCTTTCCTTCATACACCTTAACAGTTTGCAAAAATGCACCGATACTTTTACTGTAATGTTCTGTAGCTCTTAACACTAATATTTCCTACTTACTCTTCTTTTACACCAAAAAAGTGTGTGATGTCTCCATCTTTCCTTTTCCTCATAGTGTGTCTGTGAATAAAATCTAATCTATATTTAACAAAACAGTATCTGGGCTATCAGATGATGCTTATAAAAATTTCTATAAATATGAAATTGTGGGGGGAGGCATGGTGGTGCAGTGGTTAGCACTGTTGCCTCACACCTCTGGGATCTGGGTTTGAGTCTCCACCTGGGTCACATGTGTGTGCATGTTCTCCCTGTGTCATAGTGGGGTTTTCTCCGGGCACTTCGGTTTCCCCCCACAGTCCGAAGACATGCTGAGGCTAATTGGAGTTTCTAAAATTGCCTGTAGGTGTTCCTGTGTGAGTGAACGGTGTGTGGGTGTGCCCTGCAATGGGCTCGCCCCCTGTCTAGGGTTTTTCCCTGCCTCATGCCCTTTGCTTCTGGGATAGGCTCTGGACCCCCATGACCCAGTAGAATAAGCAGGTATGGAAAATGGATGGATGAAATTGTGGAATGCAGAATCAATACTACTAAAATTCAAATAATAGGACTTATTATTTGCTAGCTAGTTTTTTTACGTTGCCCCTATAGGTTTCACTTATAGTAATGTTTTTTCAGATCACAACGTTAGACCTTCTTATGCATTACGATTAGCCTAATAACAAACCACACAGGCTAAGACGTGAATTAATTCCAGAAAGGCACAATTTATTCATGATAAAATGAGAATGAAAACATAGGCAGTTCATCTCCCTGGAAAATGATCATGATCGATTTTACCTTACCAAATAAGCCTGGTTTAAGCTTATCTTGCTAGTTAATGTAACTAACGTTGACTGTACCAGTGTTCTGTCGAGTTGAGCTGCTTTGTTCAGGTAAGCTATGGCTAGGGCTATCGATTAGCACTATGGTAGCTTCCCTCGACAAAGTAGCTCAACTCGACAGAACATAGGCCTCAGAAGGACAATGGTAAGTAAATCAACTTATAAAAACATCAGCTTGCATTAGTAGATGAAACAATGAATAAATGAAGGTTGTAAAATAACACATTTTCAACAGGCTAGATTTCTGCAGGTTACTTACATTTACCAATGCACGACAAACAGTACCATGACAGATGAACACAATGAACAGGTCACTCAATGAGAATGAATGATGCAACCCACTGGCTGCTTCTAGCGCAGAGGTGGTTAAAATGGTACGGTCCACATTAGGGGTGTCTGAAATTGTTTTACATAAAATTTTCCTACAAGGTAAGGTTACCTTTTTTTACAAAAAAAAAATTAAGACCCCCCCCCCCCCCAAACTGCTATTTTTGTCTCTTTGGGGTGGGGGGGTCTGAGTCTTGATCGGGGAGTATAGCACCACCCGTAATTTGAACCATGCCCTGCCCCCAGGGAGTGAACAAGCCATGCTCCCAGCTTAGGAGAAATGGCAGCTCTATCCAGCTGTGGGCCATTTCGAATTCTTTGTAAATTTTTTATTATTTCTTTTCCTTTCAGTCTTTCTGGCTTCTTGGCACATAGCCAGCTAGGAGCTGCTGCTGTCCTGCAACATTCCAATAAGAAAAAGCAGTCCCTCCTTCTCCTAGAGAAATGCAGAGTGCCTGAACACTTCCCAGGATTCCATGGGGCATGAACACTTCCCCTTGGGAAGGGTTCCAATATTGACAGCCTCAGATCCAAGAAGCCCAGTTTGCACCATTAGGTCGATCCACCCTGTCAGCCTATGATGTGAATCTCAGGAGTTGCTGGGTACATTCTGCTGTTAGGTCTTGCCCTTTAAGCTCCATCCCCACCCCACCCATGGTTTTCAGCCCTGGTGGTTGTTGGCCCCCTTTGACTGAGCAGAACCCCCTTCCCCTGTTCTGGGGAACCTGGTTCTGTCAGACCCTGTCAAATTGGGCCAGGAAGATAGTAAACTCTATGCCAACCTTCAGCTGACTCACCCAAGTTTTCTGTGAATGTTTTAATGGTCAGATAAGCCATCTGTCTTATCCACCACATTCCCCCCCCCCCCTGTCAGTTATAAATGAGGCCTGTATAAGGTGGGGTCACTGCTGGACAGAACAACCCGCATCACAGCCGGGAAGTGGGAGTTAACAAGGCTACAATTCATCTGGAGAAGGTTTTGCTTTTTATTACAGTGACACAAATGACAAATTTCTGCTTTGTGAATCCCTTCCAATGTTAAATTGTAATTCATGGTTTTATTGGACACTCTGGTTAGTATTTATGATAAACAAGCAAAAACAAACTACAAGCAGTATTAAAACTTAAAAAATGTACTATTCCTTTTAGATAAACAGTGATGGCTTTCAAAATGAATAAGAATAAAAAACACGTTCTAATTAGCTTAGTGCATCTCAGTGTTATAATTGGGCACATCTGCCAGATCACGTGACGAGGGGGGAGGGGGTACTTTATGAGTGTCGTCTTTTTGCAAAAAAAGACATTTCTAGAAAGATGAAGGGGGACGAGAATTTTTCACCCAGCAGTACTTTCTGGCAATATGTCAGTAGGATTAAGGCGTGGTAATATGAACGTGTTTACTGCACTGACCCAGTCCGGCCAGCTCAGGCAGAACAGAAGGCACCTTTTGCATGTCTTCTTCATCAAGAAGATTATGCTTGTTAATATTAACAATGGGCACTGGGTAGTCATGGTTAAAGAGAATTGAAAATGTCTATTTGTGTAATGTGCATATCATACGAATGTCAAATGTTCAATAAATCCCTGATGATCAAACTGCAGAATCTGGAGCCAACAGAGATTTGGAGATTCAGTACATCTGAGACGGCTGGTTAAGACTCTATAATGAAGTTACTGGGCACTATTCTCTTCTAATTCATCCTCTTTTTCTCCTTCGTGTGCTTCTGCTTCTCCTTCTTCACCTCATTCTCCTACTTCTCCTTCTCTGTCTCATTCTAATGACTATCCTTCTTTACATCCTACTTATGCTTCTCCTTCTTCACCTCATTCTCCTACTTCTCCTTCTCTGTCTCATTCTAATG
>JAODUD010000134.1:2921997-2949347 GCA_026784285.1 Stomatorhinus walkeri
CAGATTGCTAAATAAACTTGTGGCACTTGCAAACTCCTCCGACGTCTCCGCTTGGGATCTCTACTCATCAGCGTACCTGGCGGAGTTCAACTCCAACATTAGAGTTAATCCAAAGATTATTACAAATAAAAGGTTTACACAAACTAATTTCATTTATGTGACATCATTCAGCGCTACTTATCGAAAGCTTATATGATATTGGCTACCTTCCTATACAAATATAATTGCGAATCCATTGATAATTTTTCCTAAATAAACATGCATGCGTTTCTAAATCTTAAAGTAGGCCTTTTTTTTTTACCAAAGTAATTCTATTCCGGATACAAGACAGTACTGCAGCTTAATCTAAATATTCATTGTGTAATATTAGGGTAAATAATACTGGAAAATGTCTGAGCTCTTCAGACTTTAATATTTTTAATTCGGAGAAGCAATGTGCAGAAATTCAGAGAATTCTAATGCCAAATTGGAGTTATGTTCCATTGGACAGAATGATTGAAAAAAATATTAAACAAAATATCTAAATATTTTTTTTTTATGATAATGCGATTTTTCCATTTCACAAAGATAAACATTATATAACCGCGTTAAATTTATGCTAAATTTATTTAATAACATAACCGTATCATCGTAATACATTTACATAATGTGTAAAACTATATTTTAAAATATAAAAGTTTTTAAAATATTTTAAATAGTTTTGGATATTTCAATTTTATTTTTCGCAAGAAACCCAGGTATTTAAATTCATTAATCAGAGACAAGTTTTCAAATTACTGACGGCTACTTTCGGCAAATTTGATCACATCAAAATCCTCACGGCAGTCTGGTTCCACCCCAGGTAACGGAAGTCGTCGAGGGTGTTTGCGCCACTTCCTGGCTCTGACCATTCGCACATTTGCTCGGTTAGGCACTTCTATGTTTGCGAATCGGACGCGGTTATTGCAGACTCCAGAAAGTAAACCACCATGGCTGCTGTTTACACAGTAAATGGAGGCCGTTTGCAGACTGACGATGACGGATTGCCGTCGGAAGATCGGCCCGTAAGCGTTACATCTATTGTTTGGCCCTTGCTAGACAGCACCAAAACGATTAAAGTGGAAGACACAAGTGGGCACGAAGATCCTGTTCCCACCGACTCATTATCCTCGGGAGACCATGCTGCAGGGACGGATGTTGTTCCACTGATTACAATCAAAGAGGAGCGAATCGAGGACGAAGAGTATTTCCAGATAAAGTTAGGTGATATTGGGGGGAGTTCGGACGACAAGACCGAAAACAAGGACGGATCAGACAAGGACAGCGCTAATGGTACGTTACTCCGGCACTCATTAAAAGGTAGCTAGCTCGTTGTAATGAAAACACATTTGATGTAATGCATTTACGAAGGTTATTACTGAAAGGCGTAGTTTAATTGCTAAACCAGGATGTGTTTTCTCGGGGTCGACGTTTGGTTATGATATGATGAAGCTAGGTAACTAGATCGCTAGTTAGCGTTAGTTTTTGCAAGCTAAGCAGCGAGCTGCCTTTCAGGTTCGATTACAGCACAAAACGTAAATACTCCTACTGCAGAGTCTAAAGGGTTGGGTGCTTTTTACGATTGTATTTAGCTGATTTATACAACTGTTTTACTGTAATAAGTCCCGTTGTTTCTAGAAAAATAACTTTGGATAACTACATAAATGTTTTTTATTTTATTACGGTTCAGCTGTTTTCCGTATTAATTTTCCTATTGTGGCATTTTATCGCGAGAACAGGAAAGGGCGCTCGCCCGACGGTCAGCGCTGGTGACGTCACTCGGTGACGTGAAATCAGCATTGGCTCATTTATTTGACCGACTCTGAGTGAACTCGCATCTCCTGAACTCATAACAATTAGCTATAAAGGGTATGCGGTCTACCTATAATCATGAAACGTTTCCTCCTGTTTCTGCTGTGGATTTTTATTTCAGTATCCGTAATTCCAGCTGAATCTGTTGTATTCCCCTGGCTCGCTACACTACTGATTTATGCAGTTGTGGAAATGAAATTTGCGCAGTTTACAACTTAAGTCTTACACCAGAGCATCAACCCGAACAAGCTTAAAATACATGATACTCTGACTATTACTTTGAACTGGTAGTTGCAGTTGGTGACTAACAACTGGCAAGCATCTCCATCCAGAGCAACATAACTTTTTGAGAAAGTAGGGTCGGATTATATCTGGAACTATTGCAGGGTTGCCAACTCTCACGCATCTGGCATGACACTCCCTTTCAAACTCTCTGGGTCATGCAAGAAATCTTATGGCAAATCTATTTTACTACTTTATAAACCTAAAATTAGCTACATCAAAAGCATTGGTTTAGTTTGCAAACCTTACAAACTACTTACAAGGTAATAAAAGCGTTACGTATGTGTCTTGAATTGAAAATTTCACTCCAACCAGCTGAACAAAGTTTGCAGCACTACCTATTCAGCGTTACGGGCCTTGCTCAGGGCCACACTGTAAAATCCCTGCCAAGTCTGGGCTTTGAACTGGTGACCTGATCAGATACAGCAACATAACCCATTGAGCTACACTGTTATGCTTTAGTGTTGTAACGGTGTACACTGTACTAACACAATCTTTATTTGTATTAAGATTGCAAACAATTTTATGGTAATCTGAAAATAGCATTTGTTTGTTTAATGATAAAGGTATGTTTTAATAAGAATTTTAATGTAAAATTCAGTGAGTCTCATTATTAAACTAATGAATTATGACAAGTATGCTGTCACACTTATGACAAGTGTGGTGCCATAAAGATCTGGATACGGTACATGTTAGTGTAATCTGAAATTCACTTTAAAGTAGTCATTTTGAATTGCTAAGCTTTAGCGGGAAAACACTAATTTGGTACATAGGAGTAAATATACTTGGGCTATAATGGTACCTGCATTTTTTGTGGTGTTATTTTGTGGAATGAACATTGAATCGAAGTAAATTCATTTCTTTAGACAGATGGAACCTAAATTCACAAGTAGGTGTTTGACACGGAAAACACGATGCCTTTTGCCGTTTCGTTTACGATCATGATGCAGTCAAATTTGTGATTTTATTTTGCATATTTTTTACAATCTGTATCTCAGGTTTTGTTATACAGGCATATTAATAGAGACATTGCTTTTTGTTTGGTTTACAACTTTTTTGCAGTTTTAATAATAAATATTTTTAAAAATCAGTTTTCTCCACAGTACTGAAATTGTGCTACACTGCGAAAACAAAACTGAGGTTTGTACCCAACTGTGAATTTTGTGTAGTTACACACCTAAACCATGCATATTTGAAACACATGTAGGAAACCAAACTATATGTTTGAATCAGATTTCCATTAGATTCATATTCAGTCAGAAGGTCTCTGATGTAAACTGGGCTGAGAAAGCTGAGTGACTTACAAACAAGCAACAGCACCTTGAAGTTAATTTTGAAGGCAACTGGAAGCCAGGGTAAGTAGTGATGGACTGGAGTAACGCGTCTGCTGCTCTTTGTCCTAAGCTGAAACTCTTATAGGACATTGTTACAATAATCTAAGTGACTGGAGATGAAGGCATGGATATGATTATCAAGATCATGCTTGTACATTGCCTCTGATTTCAGTGATGTTCCTATGGTGATAAAAGCAGGCACTTTTCCACTGCCACACAGAACTGAGCCGTACCGCCAGCAGACAGTAAAGTATGCAAGCCGTAACCACGCTGACGTGGCCTTGCTTACTAGCAGAGCAGAAACCAAGCTGGTTACATCACCGCCATTTGATTGGTAAAAATGCAAGGAGATACCGGTGATCTGCATTGATATGCATGAATTATGTAGATGGCATATACTATGTATTTGTTATTAGTAGTATCTTACATCACAGTATATTGATGCATTCCTGATAACTTGGAGCTTGAACATTGCGAACATTCCACCTATTTAAAAACTAATATTGAACGGCTAAACAGAATGGATTCTTACTGCAAATTTACACAAATGAATGCTAAATGAGCGGCTCTTCAGTTTTACATTACTGTCACTCTCCGAACCCATCAATGCTTTTACCAAGACAACTCTTCTGCATTCGAAAACCGAAGCAAGCTGGAACTCTGCCGTAACTAGTCTCTCTTTGCAGTATGATTCGGGTTAAATGAAGAGATGGGATGTAAGGGTCTAACATCACAAAACTATTGTATCATTCTTCAGATCAGCAAAAAAGGGGGGGGTATTTTATGTTTGCTTTCCATTTATTCCTTAAAGAATCTGAACTTTTAACATGGCCCATTCACATGAATACACAATTGTCTATCTTTTCACTGCAACCCTGCATCATATGGATCCATAGAAGAACATCATTATTTTTTTACACTGATTTTGACTTATTTTTCTTATGATGTCGACATAGTCCTAGCCAAAGTTAACAAGTTTTCTTGATCATGAAAATAAAAAATAAAATCTCAAGAAAACAAAAGATGTAGACACACAAGCAGCATTTATCAAGATCAAGAGCAAGAGGAATGCAGATTCCCCTAGAAATACCATGACTAATGTTATTGAATCTGCACTTTATTTCTTATTTTATTTAATGCATTACTACTGAAAATCTTAAACCACCCCCGTTGGGAGAAATGAATTTCAACCCCTAAATTCATGTCCTCCATGGAATTCCATAGCAAAGAGGTTTAGAGAATAATAACTTTAACAGCGGGAGTAGAACTGTATTTCACACTGTTATGGTTATACTGCAATTAATCTATGGTTCACATGGGTGCTGAATCATGGGGAAATCGTTTCAGATCATGGATCAACTATGGTCTGTTACTGGTGAAAAGGTTTTATTATTCTTGTAACCTCAATGTTTTTTTTCTTATAAATACTTTGTACTTTTCTTTGAGCCTTGTATTTTGGCCCAGCTAAACTACTTGATTGCTTGGTTACATGATTAATGAATTACCAAAATAATAATTTCCTAGCCCTTATATAGTGCCAGCCAAATGTTTGGATACTCCAGGCTGCCGACAGTGGAGAGCAGTAATGTCGCATCACGTGACCTGGCCACTTCACCTAGATGGTTTTGGAGGAATTTGACCAGAGAAATCAGCCACTGAGTGGGAGCTCCTTCAGGATGGCTGGAAAAGCATCCCAAGAGGCCACCTCATGAAGCTGACGTAGAGGAGACAGGAGGGTCAGCCAATCCCTGGATTGTTAAGGGCCTTGCTCAAGGGCCCAATGGTGGGATCACTCCGTCGACCCAGGGATTTTGACGACGGCCTTCTCAGTCCCAACCCACACGGCTGCCCCCCACCTCAACAGATTGCATTTTTTTTGGTCAATGTGTAATTTCTTATTTTATAGTTTTGATGCTTTTACAATAATTCTAAAATGTAGAGAGTAGTACAAATAATCATTTCTATGAAGTCTCTGAATTCTGGAAGTTTAGGACTCTTGAAGCCACACTTCTGCATTTGAGCCCATCACTACATCCAGTTGAGTTTTGATGATATTACTGGGTTAAATATATCTGATCTGTGGTATTAAAGTTTAACTAGCAAATACTAAATAAAAATGTGTTTATATGATAGCTGGTCAGCTGGTAAATCAGATATGCTAAATGTAAGCTAGCTAACACCATTTCATCGAACAATTTAACCTTTCGACCCGATTGCCGCACAGTGTGTTAAGCTTAAAACAATAACTCACAAACCCTTTGCTGCACAGAAATCATGCACATACTATCAGAATCACAACATGCCGGCCTGGACTTGACACGATATGAGTGTAACCAAGTGGTTGTGAGCAATTGCACATAAAGACACCAAAATAAGCATCTGCATCAAAATGCACTGCTTATAAGTCATAATCTGTGTTGTATTAGATTGTATGAGACTCGATTAAAAATCAGAGAATCGATTTTGACACAGCGCTATTACATGTAGCATTTATTAAATATGTTGTACTGGTGGTCAGAATAGCCAGGAAATCCTGATTTATTACCAGAATATGCACTAGTCTTTCAATCTTTTGTTTCGGGATTTTTTTTGGAATACGGTATGTAGCAGGGTTATATTGATTAGAATATCCATAAATGTTAGGGGGACACTCCCAGGAACTCATGCCTGTGGCCAGTACAATGAAGGGGGTTTTAACAAATCAGATTTAATCTGGAGTTAATTTGCAAATGTGGGATTGACAGAATCGGGTTCTCAATCGGTGCTAATCAGTACTACGACGCAAGTTAAGAAGTTGATTTGTTACATCAGTGTTAACGGCATTGGAGTTTGTGCGCGATCACATAAATGGAGCACGTTCAGCAGCGCAAATCTCCGTTTGACTCATGGCGCGATCTCCATATTTCATGGAGGAAGACTGCATGCTAATTATGCAGGGTTATGAGGAGTTTAAATCAACACTGTAAAGAAAGTCCAATTCCACTGCAGCCAACAAAAGCAGGCAGGCTTGTTGGCAACGTATTGCAGACTGAGTTAATGCGCAAGTATATTTTCATGCTTATAAAACATGGTATAAAATATCTCACAACCGAGTATTAGACTATGAAGTGTTTTCTGAAAAGAATTGAAATACTGTTAATAAATACAGAGGCTCACAGATGTGACAATTCAGAAGTCGCCTATTATTTGTTATTAAGTAATGTAATGCTCTTTAAAGTTCCATTACTGTAATGTTACTCATAATGTAAACCTAATGTTAACATTAACTTAATTGATCCGATTTCAAGTGCAATAGAAGTGGAAAGCGTATGTGGCGGAAACTCAAGATGAAATCTAAAAACATCATGTCATGTGGTAGGGCTATGTATTTATATTTCTACTCATTTGCTGTGTCTAGCCTAGAGGTGCAACCATTATTCGACATTAACAACAAAAATAGTCACCAACGAATTTGATTGTCGATAATTGTCGCCAGACATGTTTTTAAATGGAGTGAGACGTTTTCCTTCCTTTCTATCTGTGCAGTACTACCACTTTCCAATAGACTGCACCAATACACCACACAGGTGAGATTCGCTCTTGCACAATAGCATTCAGTGACAGGTAGAAGAATGGTGGCCACAAATTAGGCATCGCGTATTAAATGCTCTGAAGTCTGGGACACGTGGATTAAAGTTTTCTGTTGCTATGACAGATTTCCATCCACTGAGTGCACTAAAGGTTAATAAGGAGATTTATGTAGATCCGAAGGAAAAAATGGGGGGGGGGGGTGCTGGAAAGGCTGTATTTCTTTTGTTTAATTACGATTTAATTATTCTTCCTAAAAATAAAAATAAACATCATGGTTTTGGCAGTTCGCTTAAACATTGACAGCTGCGGAGTAGCCTACAGGCTGCAAGCTATTTCCCAACGTGTTTAAGATGCCAAACTTGATAGTGAGGAGAAAATAATTCCCCAGCATTTAGTGCCACATCAGTCTCAAATGCTTTTAATGTCCCAAAACAGACAAGATCTGCAGAAGGGTGAATGGGCTTCTTGTTGCTTGGCATATCCAATAATAATAATAATAATAGGGCCTAATAGGCTACTAGTAGTATACTTTACATTTTCTAAAAAGATCAGAATAGAATGTATTTACGTTTGGAAGTCAGTGGTGTATCATGAAGTATTTCATTGGCTAATAGTAGCTAAAAAAGGTCGGAAAACAGTGAAGAAAACCCATTGGTTAAATAAAGAAGCCAAAAAGTCTGAAGCTCAGGATTCAGGAGTGTGACTCCAATGTCGCAAGTGCTGCGAGAGTTTATGCTCTGTTAAAAATAAATATATAACAGCAGTTTTGAAGTCTGTTTTCTTGCTGTTAACAGAGGAATGGCAATCGGAAGCTGCTCAAAATTTCCTGTATTTTGGGTCGGGATCTTGGGATTTTTCAGCCTGCTTTAAAATGTTATTTGTAAACATAGGCTATATAAATAGCTGATATGACAAGTAATTTCGTACATTTTAACATCTATACCGCAAATGAAGTACGAATTAGCATATACAGGTTAAAATGCATGATAATTTCTTGTCATATCAGTGCAAATGCACATACGTATGCATTTGCACTGTCACAGCAATGGATTGCCGCATGTATCGCTTTTAAAGGTGAATGTGTACTTGTGTACCAGTTATATGCAGCCCTGATTATAACAAAGATTGTATCAAATTCAGATCAGTATCGGCGCCAATCCAGACCTATTTGACGGATTGGGTATCAGCCATGTGTGACCAATCCACATCCTACTTATCTATCTCTAAAAAGATACATTTAACACGACATAGGAGCTATTTGTACAATCAATCGTATGACAGCTCATTCCCATTTTACGTGTTTTTTTTGTGGCATTCAAGTCGACCAATAACCTCATGCTATATAACAATAACCATTTTTTAATTATGCCATTTATAATCCGATTAGTTAACTAATCGTTTTAATAGTCGATGACTAGTTGACTATCAAAATAGTTAGTTGCACCCCTAGTCTAGCCTCCACTTAATAGCATGTTACTATGTAAAAGAAAAAGGTGTCTGTACCTATAACACTTAATAGAAGGTGAGCCATTGTTTAACAAACAAAGATTTACAACAGGACAAAACAGAAGCACGTGTAGTGAAAAAATGACTAGGGTCCTGTCACCGCAGTTAGCCTCATATTCGATATTCAGTTTTCTGGCTTTAATAACTTTTAAAGGAAGGTGGGGTGTTTTTAATGAGATTAAAAAGATGTCCCGTACACAGACATCGATGCACACCGATTATTTTGTGCTTCAAACCATTTTATGATTTGTGCCAATAGCTAGCTAATAGCTAATATAATAGGTCCTTTCAGCTGTAATGACATGGTGGTTTGGCATTTTGGGCTCTTGGCGACACCCCTTTTTTTCCCAGATTGCTTTACGTACAAATTTTAATAAATTTTTGAATGTTCAAATGTATCCGTATAATGTGCAATGGGACAATACATGACTGGGTTAATAATTTTAAAACTCGACAAGGCAGGCACATCTAGTGAAGTGTGCTTTGATTAGTGGACAATAGGGAACAATGCACACCCCTTCAGTTTTCAGAATAACTTTCTCTGTCAGTTATTCATTAATATATTGTATGCAAATGATATGCCATTGCTCCATTTCATACATATTAACAGAGAGAGCCCCTCACAATTTGCGTGCTAATGTTGTATGGATCATCCAGGTACACCGGGATTGTCTCGGAGCAGGTTTGAGACTTCGCATAAATTTCCATAGCAGCATGCTTTGTGTAAATCCTACCCACCTTTCGTAGTATGTGTTAATCGTGAAGTAACACCACACGTCATCAAGTTACTCGCAAACTTACCCCGATAAGCCAGTAACCCTGCTTTGTAGTACAGGCCACTGGTGGCTTGAGGGTTGGTCCAGCTTGTTATGCTTGAATGTGTACGTCACATGATTCACTGAGAACTGATTGATCAGTATTGTACAATTTCTTGCAATTACGGGTGAGTGATATGGCCAAATTGTTATATATTTTTAGATTTGTGATCCACAATATACATAGCTTTTTTGTCTGTTTACAATCAATTTAGAATGTATAATTAAGCATTTAACCCCTCACCCAGAAATTATGTTCTTATAAGAAACATTGCTTGCAGGTTATTATTTTTTTTGTTGAACTGTTGCGGTGTCCGTACCCCTATGATTAGTATGGCACATCTGCTTTTCAAACTGGCGTAAATGGGGGTGTTTCCATTGCACCAGGTACCAAACTTTTGGTGCTTTGAAAAAGTACAGAAAGTATGGTATCTGAATCTGTTGGTTTTCCATTGGCATAAAAACTGGTACAGGTGTTGTGCTCTAAACTGCCCCCCTGCCACAGATTTCCTCCCCTAACATAATCGCTCCTTTTAAAGGTAAAGTCACTTCTCTTCCCCTGCATGGCAGAAGACTGTTCACTGTAACTTCATTTTTCTTGCCTTAAGCACACTAAGAAAAACGCACATTACTTATGTTATGTTACAATCAAACTTTAAGATTGATAATCTCCTGTAAAATATTGCAAATGTGACAGTAACCACATTTTCATTCAAACGCAACAGTAATGCTTTCCTATCCAATAATGCTCATTTGTGCAAATGCAGTCACCTTCAGTCACAAGAAGCAACTCATTTACTTGAATAACGTACCTTTAAATGTACCTGGCTGATATGACAATTTAATTGCACTCCAGAGATTAATAAAGTCTATCTATAATATTGACCCTTTATTGAAACCATTCTGCTTCAATATTCCTTTTCTGTCTTCTTTTCATACTTATAATATGGCGATTAGCTTCATACATGGCACCATCACCGCTGGAAATATGGCATCACACCAAAAGTAATCAGAAGTCAGCAAATTTTCCCTGTTCACTGTAGCGATTACATCAGGGTAGGCAATCTGTGATGGGGGGGCGGTTTGGAGCACAACACCAGTGCCGAATACATTCACAGCGAGAGGCAAAGTTTTTATGTACTGAATTCGAAAAATGGCTGTTGTATATTATAGGGCTGGATGATGTGCAATAATACCAACATCGCATGTTATGCACATCCAATTGTTACATTGCTAATCAGCTATATGTAAACAAGGCACTTTTTTACAATTCTGTACAGACATAGTGAGGGGGTTGAATTTTCGCTAAAATATTTTTACTCTTACTCTATTGGAAAAAATAACTTGGCATGCATTGCAATTTTAATTATTCCTTTTATATATTCTTCTATTTTTAAAAATCAGTTTAAAGTTTTACCTTTGCTGCCTTTGCATGAGTGCTGCATATGTTCTTAGACAATCACAATCATTTTCATCCTCACCATTTAAGTCAGAATGGGTTTGTGAGAAATTTATAATTTTTTTTGTACCCCAATATTTATTACAACAAAATCACATTACTATATTTATAACAAAATCACAGTATGCATGCTGTATTAGTATATTCAACAAAATACTTTTTAATTACTTGTCATGCCATCTGGATCTTTTTGTTGTGTATATATATTCTTACGACCTTTTTTTTTTTTTTTTTTTTTTTTTTTTTTTTTTAATTAATTTATTTTCCGTTACAAGGTGCCGTTTGTATTGTGTTTCAGTGGCAGGCTATTTGCATAAACAATCGACAAAGAAAGCATTTCACATTCCACCCCAAAGTGACAAAAGTACTCCAGCTGGTTTGGCAACTTTTGGTACTGGTGCTCAAGCAGAAGTCAGTGGAAAAGCACCCCAAAAGTACCAAAAGTTCCATACTTGGTGCAGTGAAAAAGCGCCCCCATACATCCATGTAGTACCGAAAGCTGGTATCCGGGCAAATGTTTCACCTGTTATCTAAAGTCATGGTGATTTTGGTGCATGCATGTCTAGTAGAATTGAACAACCTCAACAGTATTTATTTAAATTTAAATATTGAGAAACCCGGCTTTAAATAATAATGAAAAAATTTCTTACCCATTGAATAATTGGGGCAGGGACAAGCTCCATTAGTACAGAGGTATAGTTCTTGGAATTGCCTTGAATATACCCTGCCCAGTTTTTACCACCATTTGCAGGTGTAACATTCAAGTGAGCAAATTGAGTTGAATAGCCTGTAGTATAATATTTTAAGTTGTACGTTTTGCTTCTTGCGTGCGTAGCCACACACCTGATTTGGCTGTCTGTTTTCCCAGACTTGTATAATGCTATTTTTCTGTGTTTCATTGATATGTGTAAACAAAATGTTGTCCATTGGAAATGCCTGTACTGTGTACATGGTGTAAGCCTGTTCAAATTCCATTAGTGTTTTGTACTTCTGTGCTGCATGAAATAAAATGTATGTTTCCCATGTTTAAATGATGTAAATGTTGAGAGTGTTTTAAAGGATGTTGGTTCTGACAATAAAACAATTGTTGTCTGCTTTTTTTCTTTCTTTTTGAGAACAGGATCCCCCCTGACCTCCCATTTTCCCCTTTCTATTTTTAGGGGATTGGCTTTTCCGCTGTGTGGATTGTGGTGAAGCCTTTGAGCAGAGGGAGGCCTACCAGGAGCACCAACATGAACACATCCATGATGGTCCCATAGTCTGCCTAGATTCAGACTCACAGTGGCATGACCTCCTTGTTTCTGAGGATGGAGGTCGCCGAACACTCTGCTGTGCTCTTTGTGGTCGTAAATTCTCAAATTCTAGAGGTTTTTTCGCCCATCAACTCAAGCACCGGACTCAACCCCTCAAGCAGGAGCCTGTAACTGAAGTTGGCGTACCGGTCAATAAGCCTCGCATTTTTGAGTGCGAAGACTGTGGTAAAACCTTTTCCACTGTAGGCCTCTACCTCAACCATCAACGTTCACATAAGCAAGCATCAAAGTCTGTTTTTCATCAGCTGGCCCATCTGAAGAAAAAGTCTTTTCAATGCCCCACCTGTGGCCGGTGTTACTCACGGGCCTCAGCTCTTGATGCTCACCGTCGTTGTCATGAGGTCAAACTGATAAAATCTCGCAGCTCAGGAACAGAGAAGCTTCCAGTTGCACTGGAAGGTGGAGAAGAAAATGGAGATGACGCTGGGGATGACAAAAAATCAAGACCTGTTTGTAAGTGTCCTGAATGTGGAAAGACATTCCGCTCTTTGTCTGGCTTGAACATCCACCAACGTTCCTGCTGCAATTCTAAAAGTCCTGAAGAAAAGCCTAAAGAGGAATTTAACTGTCCTGATTGTGATAAGTGTTTCTTGAGTAGTGCTTCTTTAGTGTGTCATCAACGTTGGCATGTTCGGCGGGCGAAAATAAGCAGCATTGGCCAGTCTCTTTCATGTGAGGAATGTGGGAAGGTCTTCTCTTCACTTACCTTCTATGAGAAGCATCAGAGACTTGTGCACAGTGAAGAAACTCCAGCTAAGTCATTTCTACATCAAGTCTGCCAATTACAGAAGAAAGCCTTTGAATGTCAAGATTGTGGCCGTCGTTTCTCACGTGCCTCAGCACTTCAGTCCCATCAATTATGTCATACTGATGTTTTTGGAGATGTAATTGACAAGGTGTACCAGAAACCAGTTGCCACCCCAACACCCCTAACACCACCTCAAAAACTATACTTGTGTGATAAAGAAAAGCCAGAAAACTTTGCAATAGGAACGTTGGCATACTCCCAGGGAGCTCCTCAGTCATCAGAGATGGATGACCTAACTTGTAAGGACACTAAAAAGGATGAGGTGGAGGGTAACAACAGGATTTACAAGACTGAAATTATTGGAATAACTGAATCTGACGACTTGAGAGAAAAAAATGATCACCTTTTGGTTACAGTACCAGAACCAGCATTTGATTGTGAATCAAACAAGGAAGTCCATGACGATTTCAGTGCTCCTATAACCAAAATAAAGAAATCAGAAAGTCCATTAAAATCAAAGACAGAGGTTGATGTTGAACTTGAATTTGAATCTGTGGAAAATGAAGAAATTGCAGATAATCTATGTAAAATAAAGAATTTTGAGTGTCCTGAATGTGGTCGCAAATTTGCTAGTGCCAATGCTATACGCTGTCACAGAATGTGGCACAAGGGTCCTATGGGACGGGCTGCAGGTCATAAAAGCTGGACTCACAAAATCCCAAGCCAGACTTGCCTGAAAAAGCTTTTCAAATGCAATGATTGTGGAAAGGAAAGCCACTCACTTGCCTCACATCGCCATCACCTGCAACAACATGGAGATCCGAAACCTTACAAGTCACTTTTGTTCCAACTTGCTGGGTTACAGAAGAACTCCTTTGAGTGTGAGGAATGTGGAATGCGTTTTTCTCGAGCTTCTGCATTGCAGTCCCACCAGCAACACCATGCAAAGCCTAAAAGAACCCATAAGTGTCCGCATTGTGACAAAGCCTACTCGAGTCATGGTGGACTGTATAATCATCGCAAAACATGTCATGGTGAATGGTCTAATGAGGGTGCTTCCACTGACCTCAAAAAAGATGTTTTCAATCCAAGGAAGACTCTTCTTGGCCCTAAGGTGTACCACTGTGAACAATGTGGAAAGGGCTTTTGGTCACTGGGGGCATTTTCTCAGCATAAGGAGTGTCAATGTGTTGAGGTCAAGGAGAAAAATGACTTGCCTGAGCCTCTAACTTCTATTAGTAACCATCCACGTACAGATGATAAATGTGCAGTTTGCCCTGTTTGCGGAAAGAAGTTTCGTCACAAGGGTTACCTGAAGTCTCACATGAAAATGCACTGTACCACTCCACAGAAGAAACATAAATGTGAGATATGTGGTAAGTCTTACCACATGCTTGCCTGTTTCCTCAAGCACCAAATAGTGCATGACTCTCAAAAAAACCCACCCCCAATCAAGTCTTTTCAGTATCAAGTGGAGCAGGTGAAAAAGAATATGTATAGCTGCCCTGATTGTGGTAAACGGTTCTCCAGAGCCATGGCACTTCAGTTCCACATGAGAAGCCATGGCCATGAAACTGGATATCCCTTTTCTTGGACGAAATCTGTTGCCAAGCTGAAGATGTTTCAGTGTCCAAGTTGTTCTGAACGTTTCTCAGATGAAGTACTTCTAAAAGATCACTTGAACCAGAAACATTCTGAGAAACAGAATGAGTTCAATGAAAGTAGGGAACATATTCAGGAACACGAAGAAACAGTGAGTACTGTTGAATCAACCCAAAAAGGGAAAGATTTGCTGAGCGAGTCCGAGAATTCAGCGAAGGAGGTATCTCTAGTCAAGGTCAATTCTGGAAAATATAAATGCAGTGAATGTGGAAGAGGATTCTCAGTTGTTGGAGCTCTAAATTTTCATAAGAGAATTCATCTCAGGCAACACACTGCTTCAGATAATTTAGGAACTCCTGCTGGTCTTGAGGAACCCCAAAGTGTAGAGGTCAGTGATAAAGATCTCTACATTTGTCCAGAATGTGGAAGGAGCTTCAATACCAATTCTGCCCTGGGAACACACAGACGATGGCATGTCGACAGGAACTTCGCTGTGACTTTGTCAACAGCTGATGTACCATGTTCAGACAAGAACAACAGTGTAGCTGATGGACCATTTCACTGCAGCCATTGTGGCAAAGGATTCTCATACTTCTGTGTTCTTAGACGCCACCAAATGAATTACTGTGGATATGAAGGCCAGACTCAGGCAGAAACTCCAACTGATTTTGATCAGGGGCCTCATAATAAACCATCAACAAGTAGTGAATTGACCTGCCCAAAATGTGACTTGACCTTTAATCGTTCTTCACTGTTAGCCTCTCACTATCAGACTCACCATGCCAAAAATTTCATGTGTAATCAGTGCAATGTGTGTTTCTTTTCAGCTGAGGCTCTGCAGAAACATGAGTCACAGTTCCATAATGGAACAGAGATCCCCGAGAAATCTGTTGCTCCAACCCTTAAGAAACCCAAGTTTCTAGTGTCAAAAAAACGTTATGAATGCCTTGAGTGTGGCAAGCGTTTCTTTAAGATCAGGGGCCTTCGGGCACATAGATGGCAGATGCATCACGGGAGCCGAAAGTCAGTGGGGTCCTTTAGAACATCACTGAAACCCTTTCCTTGCACTGGGTGCGAAAAGCGGTATAGTTCTCAGGGTGCTCTGTATAACCACAGGAAGATCTGTTTAGTGGCTAAAAGGAAACTGAAACAAAAGAAGGCTGTGATGATTGACCCAATATTGCCTCACTGCTTTTCTCAGCCATATGGAAAATGCCTTTTTAAGTGTCATAAGTGTGGCAAAGCCTTTCCCAGTGTAGATCGACTAGAGGCCCATAACAATGTTGCTAAGAGCCGGCCACATTGTTGTGCCCTCTGTTGCCGTGGTTACTGGACAGAAACTCAACTGCAGCAGCACTTGGCCTGGCATGATGAGGTGCGCCTCCGCTTGCCAGCTGAACTGCGGTATCGACTCAGCACCTGTGCTCAAGCCGCCAGAGTCCTCTCCCTTTCCAACCAGAAACAGAGTGCAAATCTGCTTCCATCAAAACCTCTGGCATCCCCTGTTGATTCTCATTTACTGGAAGACCACAAGTGCTTGCATTGTGGAGATGCTTTCCCGACAGCTGATGCCCTAAAACACCATCAGACTTCACACAATGATTTCTACCCTTGTTCTCTTTGTCCACGGACCTTTAGTCAAATCCAGGAACTTGTTGATCATCACCAGGAGTGTATGAGTGAGGAAAGAATGCGAACTACTGAAGAAAAAGAACCAGTGCTTAAGGATCCCCATAGAGCAAGCAACGAGTTATCCTGCATTGAGTGTGGGATCACTTTTAGTCAGGAGGTGGAGCTCCATCAGCATTATATTGAACATGCTCGAGGAGAATATTAAATGTGTGGGGGTAGGGGACTCTAAGAAAGTGGTGTTAAAACAGCATTGAACCTTCGAGCTGTACAAACTGAAGTGGGCCAGAACAATAGACAATAGAGCATTTTCTCTGATTACGATGACGATGACAACCCCCCCACGCATTTTATTGAATCCCTGAACATGGTTGATTCTTTCTTTTCTGTTTCTAGTATTTTGCAGTTGGTGTAGTTTTATGTTGTACTTCAATAAAACCTAGGTACCTTATTATGTTGGAAGGATTTTCTTTTTTCTCAGGCTCTATTGCTCATCTCTTGTGCATGAGCTTAGTTAAATGTTTACAAGTGCCCTCAAATGTAGCTGCAAATTGAAGAATGTGTTTTAACAGTGAAATATTTAATATGGAATTGGTGCTCTAACTTTTTGATGTTTGCTTAATTCACCTGTTGCTTTCTTTAAATTGATAATCAGCTAAGCATACATGAGACAATAACCATGCCATATAATGTTATTTGGTTATGCATTTTAACAAAATCTTTGCGTATTTGATTTTTTCCCTCTCTTTATCTTCTCCCTCAATAATAACTTAAATTTGGGGCCATCTTGTGGAAGTACTTCTTGTGTTTCTTTGAGTCTCACACAGAGACTACTACCATGTATGTTTTGTGTAAATCAGAGAAACTTGAAATGTTTAGTAAATGTTATACCAAAGTTTATAGAATAGTTTACACCTTGTTCTTATGTTTTGTGTATAGATGTGTATATGTAGTGATTAAATGTATTTAAATGTAACATTTCTTTTAACATTTCTGGTCATAAGTCTTTGCCCAGCTCAAACCATCTGTAAGCTGAAATCCGAACCTGGTGGATTTAACATCAAACACGTATGTAAATGTACTAGTTTTCTCGTTGTACTATATATTCATAGTTAAATACTGCTCACTAACGTAGTGTGATCTACTATACGGCTAACTTTTAGCCTGAATCCTCAAAATCATGTAGCACTTGTACAGAATGCTCCGGAAATGTTATATAGTCAGACAGTTCTCTGAATGTTGATAAATGCATTTTCAACAACAAAATCATTTAATGGGTACTGAAACACATATTATAAAAAGATTAAAGGATCAATGATGTTGGCTCGAGTGATTGCAGTTTGTTTGATTGCCTGCAAATTTGAATTTGTTCTGATTTACCATTTTGTGGCAAGTCACTTACCATTGTTTGATTGAAATGTGAAATGTTTGACTTTGTGTATAATTTTATTAAAATGTGCCTGACTTGAAATTGACTTTCAAAACATGTCCTTGACTATGTATATTTATGGTTACATTTACAAAATGAACACTAAGCATAGCTGTGCAATGCCATAATCGCAATAGATATAGTCTTGTACCACTTCATTTAAAAGTATACTCTACTAACGTGATTAGTCAGCAGATATATGCAGTGTATATGTTTACAAATTCTTTTGAAGACGCCCCGGTTTTGAAAATTTTAATTTCCACTCGTGTATGATTAGTATGTACATGTGGTATTTCTGAGCTGAGTTTAAAGGCAGGTAGATATATTTCGTGAAGGTTAAAAAAACTTTGTTAGACATTTTTCTTTGGTTTATAGTGAACGTACTTCATTGGGTTGTTTGCAGATGTCTAAATAAATATTCTGAATATCCATTATTCCACATTGGCTTTCTTCCTTTTAATATTTAAGTAAAACTGACCTACCCTAGTTTTACTCCCTGGCTGTTTTTTGTTCTGACGGAGTTGGTAAGGACACGTTTGCTTATTTGCCGTGACCTGAAACGTTTTAATGTTTTTTTCCCCCACTCTGTTACTGTCTTCTAGTGGAGCTACCATGCCTGAGGTGTCCAGATTGTGAGGAATCATTCAGTAATTGGGAAGCCTTCAACATCCATTTACGCCAACATGGACAAAGCGAGGAAACGAAAAAGCAGATGTTAGTTTTGAACAAGGAAAAGAAAAACACTAAACTGGCAGAGAAAGGAAAGGACCTGCATCTGAAATACCCAGAGGAGGAGGTCTGTTTACCTGGCTCCTCAGAAGCTAAATCCTCAAAAGTTTTCAAGCTTCGTTCTTCAGCGTCTGTGCGCTCGAGGACTAAGAAGCCCTTCTATGGCAGCTCACCCAAAGTGTATGCATGTGGCACCTGTGGAAAGGTCTATTCTTACTTGGAGTCCTTCAGAAATCACCAAAGGATGCATCAAGATAATCCCGAAAAGCCCAGTAGTTTCAACTGCTCTGAATGTGGGAAAACCTTTCATCGTGCATCAAGTTTGGCTTCTCACATGAAGGTCCACAGGACCCTCGATGACCCAGATAATTTCAGTTGTGATCAGTGTAATAAGACCTTCAATTCTCAGCTCACCTGGATGTCACACCAAGAGATTCACAAACGGAAACCTTTTTGGTGTGTGGTATGTGCCAAGGGGTTTAAGAATTCTAAAGGACTTGACAGACATCAACTTGGCCATGACCTCAAACGGCACAAATGTAACATTTGTTCAAAGACCTTCCGCGTACCTGCAGAGCTCCGTTACCACTACAATACTCACACTGGCGCAAAGCCGTACAGTTGTGGCCTGTGCTGGAAAACCTTCTCGCAGCTTGGCAATCTAATTACCCATCGTAAAAAGCATGTTGGGGTCTATAAAGAAGGCAGTGAGACTCCCCTTGGGTTCCAAACCAAGCAGTTTGCTGGCAAAAGAAAGGTGACTGTCATGAAGAAGCTGATAGTTGTGGTTAAAGGAGAAGATGAGGCCACAGGTGCAGAGGTGAGACTGCCGGGCCAAGAAGTGCTGGACAAGGAGTATGACAGTGAAACTTCAGCCGACAGTGAGGAAGAATCAGGAGGTGATGGGAATGCTGACGAGCAAGTGGGGGACCTACAGTGTTATGAATGTGGCACCCTTTTCAGGGAAGAGTCAGAGTTGCACCAGCATTATATGAAACATGCCAGTGGAGAATTGTGAGTAGCATTAATAAGAAGATGTCTCTGTCCTTCTTGTCAGTAACTGTTGCTTGGCAACAACAGGGGAACGGTAAACAATTGTTCTACTAACTGATGAAAGGTTCATTGTGTCGCTTCACCATTTTACTTTTAACTATAAAATTTATAGGAACAAAAACACTATAAAATGTAGCGTTTTAGTCACATTTTAAATAGGTTTTCTTTTGTCAGATTGTTCTGCTATTGGCAGGAAGCTCATTGTCATCATATAACCATTATCATGGATTAAAGTGACAGCAAGCTGAACAGACTTTCTTCAACATTACAACTTTCTTGTTTAATGATGATGGTATTTAAAACCTTAGCCCAGTTTTAAAGAATAACCTTCCAGCACTCTATTCATTTTCAGCTTTGATGCCATAATCAAAATATTATACTGCACCTGTACAGTATGATGCAGTGTCAATTTTAAATCTACCAGCCATCTGTACTTCTTTTTTAATGGTTTTTTTTTTAATCCAAATCAGTTACTAACCAAACGTAATATTACTGGATTATTTTTCCCCCCACAAACATAGGCTAGTTTGTATGCTTTCACTTTAAATCATCTCTCTAAAAATGTTTAGTTTTTTTTTTTTTAGATTTAATAATTTAGGGGGGATGCTTTTTTTATCTTCCAATTAAACTACACCATGGAGTCTTGCGTGTAGTTTTCATAGTTGCTCATTTTGAAAAGAATTAATCATTATACTGCTTTTTATACAGTCTCTGATTTGACTGAATAACGTGAGAAAACATGGACTGACTAGGGCATCTCTCAGGCCCACTGTGTTCTTTATTCTGATGAGCTGAAGCCCCCCTCGGACTCCATGTCTAGCACTGTTTGGATACTGTGGCAAATTTGAAATATCTAAAACATACCAGGTAATTTGTCACTGTCACGCAGCATTATTTTATGTGTTGGAAGGTAAGCTCATTGAGAACTGGCCCAAAATGCTCATTCAGCATAATGTTCATCTGTCCATAAGTGTCACATTTAAATACTTTTTTTCCATGGAAATAAAGAATATTTCTTGTTTATTGCCATATTTCTTTTAAAAATGCACTGAGTAATCCATTGAAATGGAAATGAAAGTTAGGTGCCCATTCATCAGCTCAGGGGGTACCAAATAGTAATATCTTATAAACCTAATTGTTTAATTTAAAATAAAAGGATAAAATCGAAGTAAAATAAAAGTCCTCAGGAAACAGATTTTTACCTTTTTGTCATTTATGATGAATGTCAATCTTCCAATCATTTCTCTTGGACATTCATGGGGGGGTCTGGAACCTGCCCCAGGCGTACAGGGCGCGAAGTGGGGGAATGCCCAAAGCGGGGTGATGTGAAGACAATCCTTAATGCAAATCATTGGAATTTTGTGTTTAAATGACCATACATTTATGTGACAAGTTTACCTGAACTGTATGACACTCTCAGCTGCTTTATGGGATTCTGGCAATTAAATGACCTATAACTGGTTTGTCTTTTTATACTTTGCATGGATTCATACTACAGGTTTATTTATTTTTTTATTTGGGGCAACCAAGATTTTAACAGTACTATGTAAGCCTGAAGTTTTGGGCAATGTATGGGGGTCTGGAAGGAGGTACCCACTCTACGTATATTCAAAGTCATGTATCATTGCGAAATGGATTCTGTGTCCCTGAAGTGTGTGGGGCTCAGGGGGCCAGTGATGACATCACACTGTGAACCTGTGACCTTCCAGTCATAGACACAGTGTGCTGACCTACCCTGATGAGGCGGCATTACACAGATGGAGTGATCCCCCCCCCCCCTCCCAAAATCAAATATTGTCCTGGGGTGAGACATGTGTGTCTGTATATATGCAGTTTGTCTTCTATTTTGATGTTCTTCAGTGAATGGGAATTCTGGTTTTCTGGGTAGTCCTTCCATGGTTAATAATAATGATGCTGCTTTATCGATCTGTGGGGAGATTCTCTTTGTTTATCCCGTCTTGCTCTCCATGATGCCCGTAGGTGTGGGCAGCCACCTGCCGCCATAGCCCATGGGACTGGGGGATCCATGTGATTCTTCTACCACGACTGGGCTCGCCCCACCAAACTTCTGGCTACAGGCACACTTAGCCTGCTGAGCCGCACACTACCCCCGGATGAAATCAGACATGTTTTGATAAATAAAAACATTCTACAAACAAGTAGATTTTAAAAGAATTACTGGGATCATCTCTGATTTCTGTGTCACTACAAGAATGGTGATGCCAATAAGATTGTTGGATGCTGCGAGTGTCGCCCTCACTCTGCAGTGACTGGGAGCGCTGGTGCGGGGAGCTCTGCTCAGCCAGTGGCGGGTGCTGTCTGCCACACTGCTTTGTTCTGTGAGTATCTAACAGTGTGTCTCCACCCTCAGTTTTCTCTACCTGCTTGCCTTCCTTCAGTCCTCCACACTTATAACACAGCCTTGATTCTTCCACCACTGACTGCCTTCATGCTCATTAAGCTGGTAGATCCAGCCTTCATCCAGCTGCTGGACAGATAGGCCTGGGAAACACAATCAATACAGCAGGTAAGATCAGAATGTGCTGTGCAGCCATTTTATACCCAAATCCATACCTATGCACAATGAAACATACAGGCGGTAATGGGCTATTTCTCTTTTTATTAATGCAACATCTCTAGAGTCCCGCTTACATCCAATATGCCATTAGAGATGAAGGACATGAGTTGATCCATGGTTTATGAGTGGTGGTCTGTCGCCATGATTTTCAGGGATTTGTGCAGCAGCACTACAATGCCTGGATCTGCCCATTCTTACTGGGTAAGAGTGTCAGAATGCATAACAAGGCCTCACACACACTGCATGCTCTGTGATGGCTTTCTTGGAGGATGGAAGGATTTCTGCCAGGTTTTTTTTGTTTCCCTTGTTTCTCCACGTGTAACTGAATTTTAAAATTGCTTTCCTTTTATCTCTCTCAGCTGCAATTTAATTGTAGTTGTTCCAGAACAGTGGTTAATGAGCAGCATCTCCTGATTCCCCTCAGGGTGTCTGGAGGAGCGGTGATATGCCGGGGTCACAGCTGTGTATTCTATGGCTACCCCATGGTTTACACCAAAGTTTGCTGTTGTGTTCATTGGCTCAATGACATTATACCAAAGAAGTGACACTGCAGGATGAACAGATTTATATAAATGAACTGGCTCTGTATTTCATTCCCTAAACCTGTTCTTCAGCTTTGCTGTACCCATTGCATGTGCAGAGCCTGCTCTGTCACCAAGTTGCTGTGATCTTTTACACCTTCTAAAGGGCTCTTGGCTATGAGATTAAAGTTTTATAGAGGAATGAATTCATTGTGTTCCCCAGATTCAGCAAAAGCCAAAGGGGCTGTTTCAGGTCGCAGAGCTCATTGAAAGGCAGGTGGGCCCTCGTGTTCTCCAGCTCTTGTATGGTCAGTGTCAGGCACACGGAACGCTAACACTTTTCCCTTCAGTAGTGCAGATCATGGTTCTGGCTTCCTTCAGTGCTAAACTGAACCACGCAAGGAGAAGGTTCAAACTCTATATTAATTAAACTGCTGCACACATATTATATATCTGTGTCCCTGTGTTTCCTGGCAGTTTTCAGACTCACCAGCACCCTGTAAATGATAGTCACAGAAGATTAATGAATGTGTATCCTATTGCCTCTTTTTCCATATTGACTGCAGGAATTAAAGTTGAAAAAGGTTATTTGAGATTGACTCCTAAATTAATGCACTTAATTACATGAATTTGCTTGTAACATTGGCCCACTTTTGGCAAAGCAAGTCTCAGTAAGCTGGCATTTAGTGAGTTTTAATACCCTTTTGGAAACTATTTAAAATAAAGTAATTTTCTGGAGTTTGAGTTGCTATCAAAAGCTCATATACTCCCATTTTCTCTGCAATGTGACAGCCCCCCAAGATAATCCTGTGCCCCGCCCCCAGCATTTCTAATCTGTGGTTGCTTGGAATTGCTGCAGAAGATCTTAAAGACATGTCAGATCCTGCTGAAAGCGGCTAACTGAATGCCTCATATTGTTGGAGATGGCAAGGCGTTGGCTTGTACTGAGCTCATATATTTATCTTCTAACCTTGTAGATGATTTTTACAAGCGGTTAAAATTTATGTAATTCTGCAGTGTGCTGAATGGACCTTTGCAGTGGTATAAAAAACTATCGTTATGTGCTACAGCAGTGATCCTGGCTCGGTCATCGACATGCTATTTAGGAAGAACATCAAGCCAATTCTCGTTAAATTGGAATCAGAAAAAACAGCATTGATCTCAGAGGGAACTGCAGAAATAGACAGAGATGCAGTAGACAGCATGAACACTTAACAAAGATGAAAAGGCAATGTATCACAAAACCAAAAAAATCACGTAAAACAACATTTATATAAAATAATACATAAAAATTGAAAGTCAAATAGTCTACAATATAAACTACAGGAAAAAAGAATAATACTCTGTTTGACATAGTAATAGGATATAATCATTGCACAAATTATTAGCAGCAGACCGAATATTCTGCATTATGGTTGCATGTAACAGATGAGTTAGTTATTAGTTACTGCACCAATTTTCTGCCACAGACCAGATTTTGCACATCATAGCGGTATTTAACAATCACAATGAAATGCTTACTAACAGAGGGAGGGAAAACAGCTTATTGTGTGGATGAGTGACATTGGGCATGTTATCAAGATAGTAACGTGCCTACATAGGTGTGTGCACCAGGCACATACTGTCACGTTCCGCCCCTCCGAGCCTCCTGCTTGCCACACCCCCTCATTACCTCGTGTTCAATTCTGATGGAAACCACCTGTTGTCAAATCGTGCTTGATTCTGTTCACCTGTTGTGTATCAGTCCATGTCCGTCTCTTGTATTTAGTCCGCGTCTGAGTCCGTCTCCCCAGATCGGTCATTGTGGTGTCCTGTGGCGTTTACCTGCTGTTCCTGTGTTTACCCTGCGTTGGACGATTAAACCCTGTGTTTTCCCTGACTCCCTGCTTGCTTGCGCTTCTGTTTACCTCTCGCCGCCGACACCCTGCACAGCAATCGTGACACATACACTGTTTGTATAGTATTTATCAGTGAGCTTTGGTGGATTCCCTCTGTTGCTGTAGATGGTCGTCTCACCCGTTTTCACTTCCACACCAGCAGATCAGTTTCCTCTGTATAGATGCGCTCTTTTCTACTGCCTGGCATAACCACTGTTCTAGTAGCAATCCGCCAAGGTGTTAGCACACCTGGCTTTGGTATATAACATGTAATAATATTATATAACATTGACACTGTGGCCATTTTCTGCCATTAAACTAGCAGAAGTGGACTTGGCCATGCCTAAATGAACTTGCAGCATGCGCTTCAGATTGTTATAATAGGAACCAAGGTGTTCTTAAATTCTATAGCCAAGGACACATTTTGGTGTTTTTTTTATTTCGCTTAGATGAAATGGATCTGAAGGGACCATATGAAAAACAACCAATCAGTTCAGGGCAAAGGTCAAAAAGGTCACTTTTCTTGTTGTACTGGAAGTTTAAGGAAAAGTGCTGAGGATGCCAGTGATGCTCATTTCTAGGCATGTCATGCAGTAAAGCTGGTCGTCCACCTAGTGAAGAGATGCAGATGGTGATGTGGAGTACACCAAAGGATGAATGAAGAACTGCATGCTTGTGGGTGTCTAAGCAGTGACTACCTGCTACATATGTCTAGTTATGATTGTTTTTTGTGTGCCTCTGTTTGAAAAACTAATTTTGATCAACCACCTCTGCAGGTGCCAGGCAACAATGCTAACCACTGCGCAACCATGCCAACCAGCTTTACAATTCCTATTTCTTGGAAGTTTACAGATAAGTACTAAGGATGCCTCAATGTTTCAATTCAAAGACAGATAATGTATGTATATAATACTTATGTGGAAAGCCAGAAATGGTGGGAGTTTTATCTGGCACCGCCAAGGTGAGGAGGGAATGACTGAAACAGCCTTGTGTGTGACAGCTGGTCCATGGCTTTCACACTCTATGATCATCATCATCATCAATCATCAGTCATCATCATCCTGGCCCTCTCAGGGCCCTCCCCATCCAGGCAAATTCACAGCATCTTTTTGGGAAGGGTCTTACGATATATCAGGGCTCTAAACTGTTTCTAATTTGTATTTTTCGCTGCCACTCAGTACACAGTACTCGTATCACTGGTATTTTGATGTGTAATAAATTAGTTTTATGCAGGAAGTTGGTGAGAGATTCTAGAAGCTGATTACCTCAGAGCTCTCTTCACATAAGTCCTGATATCTTCATTTATTACACATTTCAATGTCATCCATCCAGGATCATTGACTGCTTTCGAAAAAGTTTTTCTTGCATGAAGAAATATAGGTTTTTTTCAGCCAGTTTTCACACTGAAATGGTACGTGCATACTATGAGCAAATAAAAAATCTGAAACTAAAGATAAACCGATGCCATGCACTGTGGAATGTGCAATATATATGCAACTTCATTTTATTATGGATGCATTGTTTGATTTTTGGTTTTATGTATGGAAATAAACTTGGTCCACACAATGCTTCATTCTAGAAATGCATTATTTGTTTGCAAAACACATCTTCAGGAAAAAAACAGCAGGTTATTTAGTATGAAGTTTTATCTCGTTTATAAACAGTAATGGTTAATATTGTTTGTGTGTGTGTGTGTGTGTGTATGTATATATGTGTATATATATATATAAAATCTGTGTGTGTAAATGAGAAATATGGTGTGTGGTGTTGCTATATTGTGTAATGAACTGTTGCTTTCATTTTGGGGGAATTTCTCCGATGACATCTCAAGGAGGAAACTACCTGGAGTAGCTGTGCACATTTGGGTTATTGTGTCCACATAGTATAACATTTGTATTTATTACCTTCACACAGGACATAGAGATGCAAAGTAGCTAGGAACTACATGTTTATGGAGTCTAGCTTTTCTGCCTTGGTGACCTACAAATCAGCAGATCCTTGGCCTGTGTGCCTGTAATCACAAGGTCGCCGGTTCAAACCCAGCCTCAGCATGTCTCAGGGTCCTTGAGCAAGGCCCTTAACCCCCAGCTCCCTGGGCGCCCCAACAGGTAGCTGCCCTTTGCAGATAGCTTGCTCTACAAAAAGAGCAAGTTGAGGGAGGCATAAAAGGAATTTCCCCACAGGGACAATAAAGGATTGATTATTATTATTAATTGGATACAGTTGATGGTTAAGGTCAGTGTATGGATTTTCATTGACATTGATAGAGTTGCCACATACACAGTTTGCACAGTTTCTAGATGCTTTACTTCCAGCCAAATTCCAATAATTTATTCTAGTGGGTCGCATAGCAAAGGGAGGAGAGCAGGGTACTCACTTCCTGGGAGGCAAGTCCATCTTAGAGCACAGACACACTCCGTCTGGGAAATTCACCAAGTTACATTTCTTTGGACAAGGGCAGGAAATGCACACAGCTCCACACACCTGGGACAGCATTCAAGTGTTAAAAAAACTCAGTTTCACTATTTCTTTATGCATTGTTGTCCAGTGAGTTTTGCAGTTCCTAAGTATAAATCGATTGTTTGTTTGCTAAATGAGATCTAGATTTACATCAAGCTCTCCCTATGACATACAACCAATGCACTTATGGAAAGTGTTGCCGTAGACTTATTTAATTAGGTTTATAGATTATTTTTATGTTTATAGCAAGGAAGTCTTGGTTTAGAAATCGGTTTCAGCAATAACACTAAATACACAGTCCAAACCCTCTTGTATCAACCCTAATTTTATGCATTCTGAAAATGCACTAATTACATTTAAATTTCCTTTTTTCTCAATTAATGTTTTGTGTATAAAGTCATTCATCTTTTTTCCATACCCACTTGTCCTCTGCAAGGTTAGGGAGGTCCAGTGCCTGTCCTGTAAGCTATGGGTGCAAGGCAGGAAATAACCCAGGATGGGGCACCAACCCATCCCTGTTACAAAAATTCCAATCAGTTATACAGTAATCCCTCACTTATCGCGGGAGATAGGTTCCAAGGCCGACCGCGATAACTGAATTTCCGCGAAGTAGGG
>JAODUD010000134.1:2954177-2965030 GCA_026784285.1 Stomatorhinus walkeri
AGATCTTTAAGTCCATCTCATGAAAAATGGGAGCAAAAACAAGAGTGTTGCGTTTATATTTTTGTTCAGTGTATGTATGTGAGAGTGAAATGACAACACTATTCAATAGACCAGTGGCATGTACTACGAAGCGGAGTTACTGGCTTACTGGGGAACTTGTCGGATTTAAGGTAGTCTGGGGAAAATGTAAGTGAACGAATATATAGTCCATTTAAACTGTGATACCTTAAAACTGACAAGTTACCCCGATAAGCCAGTAACTCCACTTAGTAGTACAGGCCACAGAGCAAGCCACACATAATACTGATTTAAACCATCACCTGAAAAAAAGTAACAACCTATGCATGAATTGTGTTTTGTAGCAGCCAAACAACAGTGAACAAAAACCATTCCCAGACTTATAAACAAAGTGAATAAAAACAATTGCACTTCTAAACATAGCAAAAATGTTCCCATGCTTCTTGAAGAACTATCAATTAAATGGATTTACACAATTAACACTAAACTGTACTTATCATTCCAACTTCCCTGGTGTGGTCTAGTGGTTAGGATTCAGTGCTTTCACCTCCGTGGCCCAAGTTTGATTCCCAGTCAGGGACTGGGGCAGTGGTTTGAATCCCTGACCAGCAAGGTACCGCTCCCTGGGTGCTGAATTAGCTGCCCCCTGCTGTCACATATGGGTTAAATGTAGAGGACACTTTTTATTGTTGTGCAGTGTGACCACTGATCACTAAATTCTAATTCCTTCTGTGATGTCTTGCCCGACATCACAGAAATCATGATTAAACACTGGATATAAGCCACTACAGCTTCTCTCTCTTTACATCTCTGAATGAATCCCCACCTGGGCTCGTGATGGTATTCTCTGAGGTGTTCATGTCCTTGTGAGTTAATCACATCACAGAGGTCTCCAACTCTGATCCTGGACAGTTACTATCCAGTAGGTTTTCTATTCTACTTGGCTTCTGATGAGCTACACCTGTTCCTGGCATTTACCTAAGAGCAGGTGTGGCTCATTAAAAGCCCCTTTGTCCAGCAAAGGGGTGGGAATCCACTGCTGACCATCGGGATGTTTCCCCTGCTGCCCCATGGATTGGGTGGCCTTGTGCAGCTGCTCCAGGTCTCATTAGTATTGTCCTCACTGCTTATCCAGCTTGTGGTGCAGCCCACACAGATTCTCCAGGCTGCACTGCCCCTACTATATGAACATTGTGCTCATCCAGCTTGTGGCACACCTGAGCTAGCCAAGCATCCTGCATGCATCACACTTCCTCGTGGCTGGCAAGCTGAGAGCCCCCGCAGGCTGGAAAATGGTCAGAGTCCCCAGAAGCTCCTGCCTTCAGCTTTGCTGACATCATCTTAGATGGCGGTCCGGTGGGCTGGCAGAGGCAGCTTGAGGACGCACTGCATGGGTCTGGGCCACTTCGGAAGGTCGAGGCACCACTTCCCTCACTGTCACACCTGGTTGGTCTCCTGGCAGCTTTGGAATGGGCTTCTGGACAAAAGCATTCCCGGTGTCCCCGCTTGCTGCAGCCCCAGCAAATGAGCTTCTTCTCCTGGATTAGGCTGTAGATTGATATTATGGAGAACCCACTCTTGTAACAGCAGTTCACTTTCTATGCACTTATACTGCTCACTGTATTGGTCACCCCAACTACTCTCACACACACACACACACACACACACAGCTATTTACAACACAACACAATAAGCACTATACATGACATCACAACACAATAACAACACAACAGACGCCAATTAAATAGAATTATTTCCATTGGCAAAGATGAGGACTAAATATTTACATGACCCAGAGCTTGCTGGGAAATGTTAATGAACTTCCTTGTGCGGAGCCATCTGTTACATTCATAAAACTGATGTGGCTTCTTCGTGCGATCTTTAAACTGTATTTTATAATATCGTTGTGATTTTCATTAGCGAGTCACTATTATAAAATATTGTAATGAACACGCGACAGACCACATGCTTTTTGCCCATTTTGCACCATCCCACTAGACGCTCATTATGCGTTCTAGGTGGCTGGGGTGGAGGGGTAGGTAGGGCCCGCCCGCCCCATCATAGCGATTGACAGCACACCTTCATTGTGAAAAGTTGCATTATGGAATTAAAAGCTGGGCCGGAAAACCGTCATTCGGACGTGAAAAGTTGAACTTTATTGTGCAATATAATTATAATTATTATGATCACTTGAATTCTGCTTAATAATATTTACTAATAATGACTGAAGAAAATCGCAACGTTATTACGAAATATAAAGATCATAGACGAAACGTTATAAAATACAATATGTTTTATTGAATTAAAAATGAAAATGACACTATTATTTAAATATTTATTAATGTAGTTAAATATTCAATTACACTTTATCTGTATCGCACAATATTCACAACATTACAGTGTCTCAAAAAGCTTTGCATTATCCCTGCCCAAAAGCCCCTGGGCAACAAGCCTGAGGAAGAAACCTTGGGAGGACCCAGACTCAAAAGGAGAGCCCATCCTCCATGGGTCGCAGAGGAAGTCAAATTAGCAAGATGGCAAAATCCTCATTTACACTCTCCAAATATTAATATACGAGTCTAAATGCGGAGGGCAGGTAGCTGTTGGCAGACAGGTGCTGGTGCTGCTTCTGACGGCAGGATGAACAGTACGGCAGCAGGGCAGGCAGGAGATATGCATATATATTTTTTGAGTACTATGGCGTTCCATACCTACAACTCCCACCGTGCACGGCGGTCTAATACATCAGCGGATGGACAGTAAAAACATAGGACGTCATCAGCGCTGTCCCTAGCTTCGGACTTCCTTTGTGTGTATTAATACGCCGAGAAGACGATTCGGCGGAACTACCCGATACAAGCAGGTAAATATGCAACATATCTTGCAAATTGAAAAAATACGGATATGTCTATCGCACTCGCTAAAGTGGTGGTTTTGATGTAATTAAGACAACCTTAAATGACAGTAAATGAGAAGTACAACGGAAATACGGCCAGCTATAACTGAACACATCCGTTACACAAATGTATTTATACTCTATTTTGACATTGAATCTATTTATGAAAAAATATAAGTGCAGATCGATTTTTAGCTAGGTGGCACCCGCCTGCTGATGATCTAACTCAATCACAGCGTTTATTGCATATCAGATTGAAAACACAATGAAATATTGTCATTTTCATTGTGTTACACAGGGTGTAGTTATTGGACGATCTTTTTTATTGTAGCAAACAGCGCTTGAAGATAATATTTTTTATGTTTTGTTGACTAGACAAAATCTTTGATCGACCGATTGCTCCGTATGTTTGTGTGATTGATCCATCAAATCAAAGTGCAGCTTAAACGAAAAACTCGTATTATTGTGGATGTATACGAAAATGTAATTGATTATACCTACGGTTACTGAAAATATCGATATTACGGCGTCCTAGGCCTTAAAATCGCTTCTGGTTAACGGCCAATCCCAGTGACGAATAGTGTCGACTGTATAAGACATGTAAAGGTTTCGGAGTACTGTATTCTTTTAGGTGATGTATACATGATGCCAGTTGCATTCACTGCGTGCACCCTGTACAGGTTACTAAACTAGGTTTGCCATACGATTTACAGCAGTAGACACTTTTACAAAAGAAGCCTGTGTATGTATGATATTATACCATAGTATTTAATATAATACAATCTAATTTTGTGACAGATGGATTAAGTTTAAAATTTAAGTATTTTTGTTTATCTGCTTATTTTTTGTATTATGCATGAAAATAAGTTTTGTCAAGACATGGAAGTTTGATCCAGGCTCCTGGTGAATGAAGCACTTGAAGATGGATTCGGTGGCTAGCCCAATCAGTGAGCGAATGCCACCAGAGGGAGGTGTGGTCATTGAAAGAAATGAACATATTAAGGATCTCAAACAGGCAGCACCCAACTCCAAGGACAGAGGTATGCAGAAACAGGCAGTGTTGGGACATATTGCCCCACTTGCCAGAAAGGACATTCCGCAAAAGAAAGATCGCATGGACCCATTGAAGATAGACATGTCCAAGACTATTGTTGCACCACCTACTTGTAAGTACCACTTATTTAATTACTTATTTGGACTTGAAACTGATTTTGATTAGTTGTTTTTTTAACTGCTATTTAATACAGTTACTGCAGCTAAAAACACACAAGACTGCACTTTAGTTAAAGCAAGTTACCTAGTAATGTGGTGTTTTTAGTGTCTTGCTATCCCTCAACTGCCAACTTATTTCTTTTGTCTACAGCGGCACAGATGTCATTACAGTGCATAGAGTGCCATATTATTTTCAGTGACATGAAGAGTAAAGAGCGGCATCTTAAACACAGCCACCCAGCAGAGTATGAGCAGTGCATGCTGGGGGATGCCCTTTTCGCCTGCTATGTCTGCGATCGCCACTTTACATGCTCCAGTGAGCTCATGGCCCACCAGCGTACCCACACAGAAAAGCACCCCTTCAAATGTCCCATTTGTGGTGATTCGTTTGGGAGGTCCTCGGAGCTGACCCTTCACAAGAAGATCCACTTTGGCACACATGGGTACACCTGCTCGGAATGTGGCAAGCCCTGCAAGACACTGACGCTGCTGAAGTATCATCAGCGCACACACACTGGAGAGAGGCCCTATGTGTGCAAGGATTGTGGCAAAAGGTTCAGCATGTCAAAAACTCTCCAAAAGCATCGTGTCATACACTCACAGGATGAAATGGAAGGAGATAAAGATGGGTCCATTTTTTCGAACCCTGCCACTTCTAAAGCATGCATAAGGAGGATTTCTGTTCCAGCAACCATGGCTCAGAGTGAGTTTACCTGTGCTTTGTGTGATTTTATGCATGTATAGTTGAACAATTAGATTTTTTCTTTTTATTGAAGTTTTCCACATCATGACATGGAAATCACTTGGAATGCAGCAGAGGTAGAAATTGCCGTTGTGTGTGATGCATAATTGAGAATCTCATTGTTGTTATCTTTTACTGTTTTAGGCAAACCCTTTGTATGCTCATTGTGTGATGCAACCTTCAAGAGTACTAAAACTCGACTGCAACATATGAAACACAAACACCCCCAGAGTGGAGAGAGAATGCATAATAGTACCATACCTGATGGGGAACCACTAAAGGAAGGCTCCCTAACAGAATCTCAAATAAAGACATGTGAAACAACAGAGGCTTTAGAAAATATGGTCACGTTTGAACAAGGCCAGACATTACAGGTGATGGAAACACTTGGACAAGAACAAATGCAACAGCTAGCTGCATTTATAGAGACCTTGGGACATGATGAGTCTGTGAGACAAGTTCAGATAGTGGTGCCAGAACAGTTACAAGGAGAACCTGAACAGTCACAAGAACAGAACTGTAGTGCAGGATCGGAAATGGCACAGCAACAGATGGTGACAGTGGATCGGCAATTGAAACATTTGAAAGAAACTGAACTGGAGGAGCTGCAAGGACCAGCAAAGGAAACTGAATTGAAGCAAGCAGAACTGCAAATGGAGACACTGGAAATTCAGTTCACACAGGCCCATATGGAGACAATGATAGAAGCACCAGTGGAAGCACACAAAGAAGGGCTTCAGCTGGAGCAAATAAAACTCTTGGAATCCAAGCAGGTGGATGTACAAGCCAATCAAATGGAAGAGACCCAAAGACAGGAGCAAAATGAACATCTGGAACAGGAAGAAATAAGGGAACTGGAACTGAGACACACTGTTCAGTGTGATGAGTCTCATGGGGAGAGGGACTTGGAGATTGTGGGTCCAGATCAAGGACAGGTAGGTGAACAAGCTGGGACACAACAAAGAAAGAGCAATCAACAAGCAGAGGCACAGCAACAAAGGGAAGATGAACTACCATCTCAGTCTAGTGATGAGGTACAGAAATTATCAGAAAAGACTCCATTTATACAAGAAGAAACATCAGCAAAAATGGGACAGCAAAACCAGAACAGTAAGTGTTTGTCTAAAGTGATGAAAGAAGCAGTGCAGAACAAGTGTGACAATTCGGAAGAGTACCCAGTTATTCTGCCATGCAATGAGAATATACATTCATCACCTTTTCACACGGCGAACCATGATGTGCCCCTAGAGGAGCAGGTTGTGGAGTCTGTAAATGAAGAGCAAGAAGCACAACTGAAAAATCCATTGCTTATTAGTCAGCCAGTTAATCATTCCCAGTCTTTACAACCAGAGAGAGCAAAACCCAAACGTACTCTGCAAGAGAAAGAACTGACCCACCATGTGGAAAAGCAGTCAAAAGAAAAATATATAAAGCGGTCCAAGAGAGGACACCTTGTTGTGAGGTTTGTGGCTCCAGAGAGAGGAAGAAAGTCAAAACCAAAGCCTCTGGAGTTGTCTAAAAGGCAACAAAAAGATTCACATCACAAAGATGACAAAGAGGAGGTTGTGCCAGTGGCTGTTAAAAAAATTCAGCTTAAAGGAAAACATGGCAAAGAAAAAATTATTAAAAAACGGGAAAGTAATAAAAAGCATTCTCAGCCTTTACTGCAGGAGATTGATCTGCAGGTGCAAAATGGAGTGGTAAAGACATCGGAACAAATGCGACATGTGCAGTCAAGACGAGAGCTCAGACAAAGTCAGAAAGATGTGGGTGAAAAGGGGACTAAGCGAAAGAGAAGACAGGAACAGTTTGAAGAAACGCATAAGAAGAAAAGAAGGGAAGAAATTTCACACATGCAGCTAAAATACCAGGAACAAATGGGTGCTGGAAAAAAGCTGAAGATACCACAGAAAAAGAAGGAACAGAAGGGGAAAAGTGGTGGTTCACAAGATCAAGAACAATTAAAGAAATCTCTTCTCCTCCTAAAGGGGCACAAGCAGCCCCAGCTAAAGGTTCACAAATTAGATCCCCGAAAGAGTCCGACAGGAGCACTGAAGCCACCATGTCAGTCTCAAACTACTAGCAGCCGGCAGAATCATCTAAAAAGAAGCACGAAGACTGAGCCACAACAAAGAACAAAAAAGACAATGCCCCAAAGGAAGCGACAAAGGCAAACCACAAAGCCAAAACAGGACCAGCAAGAAGATGTGCTGGTAACACCTCTTCCAGACCAGTCGGTATCGTTGTCCTCCTCGCTGAAAAAATCAAGGGCTCCTCGAAAGCGCAAGCCATCTGCATCGGGGATACCTGAAGGAACATTTAGATCTCAACCTCAACTGGCCCTCAGGTGTGAGTATTGTGGGGACACATTCTCTGAGGTGGTAGTATTAGAGGAGCACATGGCTGCTCTGTGTTCTTCGGTGACTGGACCTTGTCAAGGTAATGCAACCATCAGCAGTCTTAGTGGCATTCCAAAGACTGGAGAGGAAAGGTCAGTTACTTTGATTTCAAAGAAGATTAGTAGACGAACATCTGATGCAGGACAGGATGTGACAGCCATGAATGGAAATGAAACGAGAATGAAACCGCTATCTAATCACAGAGGGGATGGGGTGAAGCTGGTAGGTATAGCTGCTTCAGGTGCAGACCTTTGTCTTACTTTAGATCTAGTTGAGAATCTCAAGTCTGACAAAGAAGTGCTTGGAGTACATAGTAACAGTTATGGAATCCAGACTGCAACAGATTGGGATATGGAAGTTGAAATGGGGGAAATTGGATTAGGGGAGAGGGTCTCTTTCCCAGCACTGAACCCATCTCCTTCTTTGCCTCATGCTCCAACTTGCCTTGAAAGTGAAGGTCAAAGAGGAGGAGAGGAAAATGCACAACTCGGTGTAGACAGCAATATTGTTACTGAGGCAGAAGTTTCCTTAAGTTTAGGTGCAAGTGAAAATGGTCATTCACATGAATTAATGCAACAGGGAGAGGAGACTGTTAAAAACCAGAATGACTTTAAGGACTCTGTGGATCAGTCACGACAAGTAAGAGAACTGAACAGAATACAGGAAACGGAGCATCAACTGCAAACACATTCACATATTATTCCTCCACATCTCTCAATTGCCAGCCAAGTCAAAATCCAGGTAACACACGATCAACATACAGAAACTACTGACAAAGCACAAATGGAAGGTGAGGAACAGAAGCCTGAATTCCAGAAAAGCAACAAAGAGGCATCAGATTGCATCTACCTTGTAGACTCTGGTACAGTGTGCCAGAGGGTTGAGGAAATAAAAGAGGAATTGCTCCTGGAGGTAGATATGGTCACTGTTGGAGATGAAAGTATGCAAAATCACCTTGATACACAGGATGATAATAGTCTGGAGTTAGTGAGCAGTTCTCAAACCACCGAAGTTTCTAATGAATCTACTAGCCCACGTCAAGCAACTGATGACTCAAGACTTCCTGAACATGGCACAAACATCAACACTGCAGTTATAACCTCAGACACAAGTACAGTTTCTTGTGCCCCAGATGGCTCAGAAGTCAAGCAAGAGGAGGAAGAAATAGAAGTGCAGAGGAAGGAGAATGGTGGGAAAAGAATTCATAGTGAAAGGCGAAAAGGGACTGTTACCCAAAAAGGTGGCCAACAGAGCAAGGTACAAGATGATAGCACAAAGGAAACTGAAACAGTGATGGGAAAGGATGGATGCCAGGTTATTCTTGAGGTGCACTCCATCACCGATGGTTGTCATATTAAGGAAGAGGACCAAGTGGAGTTCTTAAACCAGTCCCAGAAATTATGTGCTGGTCAGAAGCAAATGGGACCGATGTGTGACAGTGTGAGGCGTGCAAGTACATTGGAGTCTCATCTCCCAGCCTCTCTGGAAGAGTCTTCTGATGAACAGTTAGTTTTTGAGCTGGATTCTGTTACCACCAGTGTAGAAGTTTTGAAAGCAGAGCACAATTTGGAAGATGAGCCGGAAAAGGGGCCTAGCAGTTGTCAGTCTCCATGTGTGTTGCTTGAGCGGATCTTCAGAGGAAGAGAGAGGGATGGGGCAGATTTGGAGCAAGTTGAAATCAGAAACGGCAAAAGAATGGTAAGTCCTATTTTCTCCAGAATTTTTGGTACGAATTTGAGAAATCAAGACATGTTATTATTACATTAGGTTTTACGTAGTTTAGTAAGTTTGTAACGTTAGCTTGTTTTTTGAGACTGCAACAATGACACCTGTTTTTCAAACAGATGGATAGGACCATGGGATTTGAGGTGGAAGGCAATCAGGACATTGACACCAGTGGGATAATACTGATGGAGTCTCTGAGGGGTCAGGTTATTAAGGTAGAGCAGTACTCCACAGAGTCCTGCACAACTGCTTCTGTCAGGAGGAAAAAGCCAGTGGTTGATCAGCTGAATCCATGTGAGAAGCAAAGGGGGGTCAGTATGTTTTTGGTTAAAGAGGAAGACTCTCTTGTTACGAATGAACATCAGGGTTTCCCTCAACATGGGCACACAGAGTTGATGATAGGGGATGTGCAGCACACCAGCAGAGGATGTCTTGGTAGGTACACTGTTTTCGTATTGTCCCTCTGTTTGCACTGATGGTTAAATTATCTTTGTCAGATTGTCATAGTAGTTTGTGCAACTGTGGGTTGGACTAGGGGCCATTAACAAACAATTTTCATATAATTAAATGTTCTCTCACCAATTCAGGGACAGATACCATGCCACAGGGTATCAGAGACGAGACTGTGGACATAGAGCAGGAAGGAGTAAGCAGTGTATCCCCTCTGATCCTTAATGATGGAGATGGTGGTGAGCAATGCATATTCCTTCAAGTAAAAGAAGAGGAGAGAGAGGTGGAGTTGGCCCCTTCCCAGAGTGAACATGAAATATCTGTGTTGGTGGTGTCTGGGACAACAGCATTGGATGACCATATGGAGACAAGTGAGATTGAAGTGGAAGACCAGCTTGTGTCTGGTCTCCACTCAGGACCATTTTCAAGTAGTGGAGGTTTCTGTAAGTCAAGATTTTACCATATAATTATAAATAAATACAACTTACCCTACTTGTTCAAAACAGAGTATACACTGAGCATAGATTCTGTCCTAGTAAGTAAAAGGCACAAAAAATACACTGAAACAAACTGTGGGTAGTTCTCTAACATGAGTAAACACATCACATGGCAAGCACAGAGAGAACTTGCAAATTGCACACAAACACAGATACAGGGATATAATAAATCCCACTGAGCTACTGTGTATTGCAGCTCAACCAGAATTTTCTTTGAGAACATTTTCTTCTTACTTTTCTGTAGGGGTATCTGTGCCTCCAGCGTGTGTTACGGAGCAAGGTTTAGCAGGAACGGAGAACTGTGAGTTGGACAGTCAACAAATAAAGCAAAGCAAAACGCAACCAACTGTGTGCGTCTCCAATGAACAAGGTGAATACTCAGTTGTATGCACATGAACCTCATCTCACAGTATTGGTATTGATTTCTACAGAAAAATAATTTCATGTACATGCAAAACTATGTCATGCTTGGTAATGCATGACACATTTGTAGTAACTACAGGATAATATTGTTTTTGTTTTTCAAAGTTAGGAATGTTAGTGCCATTGCAAGGAAAACTGACATTAACTGAAACTCTCTCTGATTGAAGAGCTGAAGAACGCTCAGGAAATTACCGATTTCCTGCTGCAGAACTCCGATGCAGAAGACTCTGATCCCAGTATTTCTGATTCTGAGCTTGAAGAGGAAGCCTTTGTGATGGCTTGTTACCATGAGAACCAAAAATGTGTACTCAACTCTGACAAAAGCCCAGGCAAATGGCATGACCATAGGACACACAGGTATGCCGCTCATAACTTCTCAATATTTTGTTTGTGTTTCCTCTTTAAGGTCAATTCTATTATTATTATTATTATTATTATTTATTTGACACAAGTATCATTCTATCCATGTATATTTTGCTTGCATTTTTTCC
>JAODUD010000134.1:2965130-2984981 GCA_026784285.1 Stomatorhinus walkeri
CCATGAGAACCAAAAATGTGTACTCAACTCTGACAAAAGCCCAGGCAAATGGCATGACCATAGGACACACAGGTATGTCGCTCATAACTTCTCAATATTTTGTTTGTGTTTCCTCTTTAAGGTCAATTCTATTATTATTATTATTATTATTATTATTATTATTATTATTTATTTGACACAAGTATCATTCTATCCATGTATATTTTGCTTGCATTTTTTCCCTTTGAATTGTATGGTAATTGTCTCCAGCTTACAAGATTTCCTTAGGAGCTGCTATATAATTCTATTCAGTTGTATTTATTTATAATGGAGGGCTCTCAAATTGTAATATATAAAAAAAAATCTATACCTACCTGTCCACTTTTTTTCCACAAAGTTTCTCAGCCGAAACAGAAGACACTGAAGAATCAGTGGGAAATGAACAAGAGAGAGGAAGGGAACAGACCCCTATAGATTATTTCAGACAGTATTTGGACTGGGATACATGGGAAGAAATTGTCACTTGCAACACGGGTTGGCCAGATTTCCCAACCACAGTCACTGCCAAAGAGGTGGCTCAGTTTGTTGGCATTCACATTGCAATGGGAACTTTGAAGGTTAGTAATTTGCAGTACTGTCACTTTATAAATTAATTTTTGAGTAAAAAAGATTTTTCTGTTAGCTCTAATTTTGCCAGTGCTCCTTTTAATGTGTAATGTAATATGTGCTGCTGTGGCAAATAACCCATCTTGTCATCTCTCTCCAAACATCTCCCCACCCATGTTTCCCCCTTATTTACTGACAAGTTCCCTGACATGCGGCTGTACTGGCAGGACCTGACCCGAGTGCCCTTGGTTGCTGATTCCATGCCTGCCTCCCGATTCTTCCAGTTGGCTTGCAAGCTCAGACTGGGACGCCGAACTCGAGATTCTAATACCCCTACCGATGCAGACCTCGTGGGCACCCATGGGAACAGAGTCCGATCTGATGAAAATGGGGACATTCATGTAGAAAGACTTGCGTGCACATCTGCATTGACTTTCCATGCAGGTGTACCAGAGATCGTTTGCAATCTTACCAATTCCAACACACTTACTCATCCACTTACATCCACAGGCAGACCTGACCACAGTGAAAACAGTGAGAAACCCAGGAGTGGGAAAGCTTTAGAATCGCCTTCATTGCATCATCCTGGCACAATGAAAAGTCATATCCACCGAACACATGATCATGCCCATAATATACCACGAGAAACAGGTCTCAGTAACATTGCTTTACAGCACCAAAGCGAAATGGGCAGTTCAAGTTCCCATCACAGAACAACACGTAAAACAAATACAACTGAAAACATCCCTGAAATCAAGAAATCTAATGGTAACACTGACCCGTTGTGGAGGGTAAGACTATTGCTTGAGAGAGTTCGAGCAGGCTGTCTGGCCCTGAATCGAGAAGGAAACTATGGAATTGACGAATACCCTATTCATTTGGGTCGGTCAATAAGAAGGAAGTCCTTTAGCAACTGTCCTCCCACGTTAAACTGTGCTGTCCTTGTTGGGTCTGGTGGTTTCATTCTAGATTTTAATTTGAATGTGGATGATTCCAGAAAGGAGGATATGGTAGAGAAAATGGTCCCCAGGAATAAAGAGAATAGGGAGGGAGCAGTATTCCTCTGCAAAGAGGAACTTGCTACCCCAGCTGTGGTGGAACACCTTCTTTCAGCTGGAGTCAGAAGTGCAGCCAGGGTAGGAGAAGTAAGTGGAGGGATGGGGAATGAATTTGTCAGTTCCGATGGGAAGCTGACATTATTCCGCTGTGCACAGGGTTTTGTTCTGTCTACTTTAAGGAAAAGGCCATCATCAAAATTGTCAGTTGTGGAGGAGTTTGAGAGAGCTCAGAAGGTTGTGCAGCTGAACCGAGAACTCTTAACTCTGTATCGTACCCCTCTGTCGGCTTCCTCCCCAACCTGCTGGCCGCAGTCTGTGCTCTGGCACCTCACTGACATGGCTCTAGTGAACTCATGGCTACAGTACAGAGTAGATCACCAACAGCTAAAGGAGCCAATGAAGCTTATGACATTTCGCTTAGAGGTGGCCAAAGCGTTAATTCTGTCAAATGCTTCCAACAGCCCCAGTTCAACACCACCTCCCCCACCTGCTCCACTCCCCAATCAAGATTCTATCCTGTCTCCTTCACCTACCCCTTATCCAACAGCCCACACTCCAGATGATATTTTCCGGTATGATGGTCTTGGACACTGGCCGGAGCAGGTGTCCCAGGGCGAGGGGGGTAAGTGCAGGTTTGGAGGATGCGACCGAACATCCCGGGTCCGCTGCCTCAAATGCTGTGTATTCCTCTGCATCTCGCAGAATAACAACTGCTTCCTTAAATTCCACAGCAAGGAGAAAGAATGAAGTTTAACCATGTAAGTGTCATATGTGCAGTTAGGCTGGTTTTAAAATTAGGTGCCCAAATGTTATGTGTAGCTCTTTATATGTCATGCTGTTAAAACCCATATTATTGATGTACCTGCTGCAACATAAGTGAATGGTCAATTACATTGTATGTATTCATCAATTAATGTGATGTTCTGACGGGTATAATGTATTTTTCCTTTTTATAATAAAATGTTTAATTTTAAAAAGTTTCTGTTAGATATTAAGACCATAAGCCTGTTGAACCACACATGCATAGTTTTGTACTGTTACATTATTGGATTTGGACTTTCCTTCAGTCAAAAAAGACAGAACAGACACTCCTCAATTTACGAATTAATTACGTCCCGAATGGCTGTTCGGAACTTGAAATGTTTGTGAGTTGTTATTCAACATCATTTTAAGGGTATGCACAAGTACAAAGAATTAGGATGCTGGGAGTACGCACACAACACTGCTGTGCGGCGGGAGTAGTGGCTAGAAGTCGTACCTGGTGGGATTGGCGTGCAGAAAAAAAAACTGAAGTTGCGGACAGGAAATGGAAGCCCACTAACACAATTTGGACATGCAGTCCTCTTCGGTCGTGTGTCTGAAAGTTCGTAAGTTGAAAGTTTGCAAGTAGAGGAGCGTCTGTAGCTTTATTTGAAATGGAAAAAGAAGGCAGAAGTTTAACATTTCAGGTACAGCTCCACAGTGTGTGGTCAGATAATATCTGGTCTACCCATGGATGATTTTCAGTCTCCACAGTCAGACATTCAGGTCATATAGTGACTGATTTACACCTTTCTACTCTGCCTTTTGCTGTGACCCGTGTTGTGCTTCTGGTGATGATTTTTTAATCCTAGCGACCTACACTCACATGTTGCTGTTCATTCCACAGTATTTCTTGCGTGGAAAAACTTGCGATTTTACTGGTTTATTGATATAGATTCCATTTAAGCTATATTAAACAGGGCCCCGATGACAAGTACAATTCCATAAACTTTAACACCATCACTGCAGATTACTAGTGTACAATACTGCAGCGTCCTACATTAATATAGACTTTTGGTTTACAGGCAATCAGCTGGTTGATACGCTGACGGCCTGGAATTTATCCTGGTCATGTGACTGGGGTCATATCACTAAGTTAGAGGTGTTACTCGTCGGCATTTGCTTTTTGTGGTTTTCGAAAAAGTGTACTGGCTGGTTTGTGCTCACTCTGTCGCCTAGGAATTATCCCTGTTCATGTGACATATTAAATAATTAGGGTTAGCAATGTTATTCATTGGTATAAGGCTTTCGGTTTACAAACGATGCAGCTCGGGTTGATGCTCGCGCTGCCGCGCAAGAATTTACCCTGATCATGTGACGGGGTTCGGGGGCCAGATTAGCAGGCTGACTTCAGCGCGCCGTGTTTTCTGTGTGAGGTAAGTGGCGCCCGTGAGCCTAGTTTTACCCGATCTTTGTTAAGTTTTTAAGAAATAATTAGGCGTGAAACTCATAGTATGGGGTATGATATTCATCGGTGTGTGTGTGTGATTTAAAATGCAGTAGGCGGCTGTTCCCAACAACCCCCAGCCGACTTCCCGTTTTCTGAATCACCCTGCCTTGAAGTTTCACTTGGAACTTGACAAGGAGCTAGTTGGTTGACATTAGCTAGCTAAGCGTAACCGTCGGCGCGCGGTTTAAAGGACTAACAGCCGTGCACGGAATACGCACGAGCAATGCCAGCGAAGACGCGACGTTGCGGGCGAAGTGTATGTGTGTAGGAGCTGAACCGTCTCGAGTCTCCGCTGGAAGAGGCCTAGCCGCAGTCGGGGCCTGCGGAAACATCGAGCCGTCCTGGTGTGCGGGCGGTGTGGGTCTTTCTTGCTATTAGCTAGCTAGCGCTAACTAAAACCACACTCCCACCCATCCTGTACGATTCACCGACGCGTGCTTTGCAAACCGAGTCTTTTTGGCAATAATATCTACCGTATGGTTACAGGAACTGTAAATACTACTGGTAAATAGTGAATTTGATCGGAAAATAACTTTATATATACGGTGGGTTTTTGAGTAGGCTTAGCACCCAGACACAAGGACTCCTTTCCAGAATAATTTATATCTCACGTATGCTAGTAAAATACAGAATGGCGAGATAATCTTGGCTGGGTTAAGTTATTTGTCTCCTCGCTGGTTAGTAGAAACGTCATATGATAGTGGAAACGTTTGGGAGAAAACGCCGTTTGTAGGGTGAAAACACAGCAACTTGCTGGTAGCACTAAAAATATTAATGTACTTTTTACATTTATGGTAAGTGCAAGAAAGTTATAGATGGCTGGTAGGGTCGTAGTCAGTACCTTTTATTGTTAAAGATGGAAAGTTTGGTTTCATTCCCTTGATGTTTACATACAGCTTTTGTTTATTACCTTTCACCCCATTAGAAGTGGTCTCCTAGTTTAATTCATCCTTTGCTGAAGATGGACCCGGATATGATTAAAATAGAGGAGGTTTTGGTTGGTGAAGCGGCGACTGAGAGACCTGGGGAGATGGCATCAAATGAACAGGCACAGCCCTATACAACCACGGTTATCCTCCAGGAACCTGCTGCCACCCCAGCCGCTCTGCCATGTGAGTGAACGTGCATGCCTTTGGTACATTCTGCTGAGAGTGGATAAGTTCTGCAGCCAAATAGTTTTGTGAATATGTCTATGAAAGTAAACCCTGTTTTCTGCTTCTCGACATTCTGGCAGTTAGAAACTCCGGTTAGTTTCTCCAATAAGAAAATCATTGTCTGGGAGCATCTGGTGTTTTTTTTACTCATTTTGTTTTGACACATGAATCATTTTTTTCTCCCCATACTTGCCTGTGCTCCAAAAGCTATGTTGATTTTAGTTAGTGGTCATTTTATTGCAGGAGGGCTGTTGCATGACATATACTTATGTGACATTTTCAGCCCATAGTACCCAATAAATTTTAATTCTTGATATAAAATATGCTTTATTGATCCATGTGGGAAATAGTTTTACATACATTAGTGAGGTTACATAAAGTGCATAGATACCAGCTTATAGTACTAGCAAGTGAACAGTGCAGTCAATGCACAGTAGGTAACCAGGACATTGTGCAGGAAATAAACAGGTGGCATATGTCCATTTTAATGTAGTAAAACTTAGGTCCTCTCTCTTTTGAAGATGACAAGCTGTCCTGCTGTGTTTTGGCTGTGGCTCTGGGACTACACATTGAGACGAGGCTCTTTAGAGTCCTTATGCATACATAGTTTGATCTTTGAGTACCTAGAAGTTCTTTTCCCTTGTCTAATTTCATGTTGTTAGTCATTTGAATTGTATAAATGAGTAACATTTTATTATACCCATCTGTGCATTCAATGTTGGGAAATTATGGATTTTATGGTTTTATATGGGTTTTATTTCCAGTGCATACTGGTCAGAATAATTTGAGTCGCGTAGCAAAATTTTCACTACACTTTGCATTGTGATATTTTTAGTTTATAATTAGTTCCTCCCATGTAGAACAATCGCCTCCCGTCATCGTGGCAGAAATGCCCAAGAAATCTCAATGTCTCTACAAACCATGATTCGAGGGGCAAAAATATCCACAAAATTTCAAGGGGGGGAATCAAATGTACAGTTACATTAAGCCATCATTTTACTTTTATTCATTTAATTTCCATCTTCAACATATAGTCATACAGGGCTGTTGTTCATACTATTTCCATTCATAACTTTATGTAACATGTGCCTGTAACTACATATTACTATGTAACACTGTTACGATACCTAGCAGTTCATTTGAACGATGGTAATTTATCCATAAACTAATGTAGGGTACATATTCAAAGCATATTAAAACCTAAATAAAAGCCTAAATAGTTAGAACTGTCTCCTGATTTTTCACATATATATAGTATTCTATACACATACAAATCTCTTTGGGACAGCAGTAGTATCATTTTTACTCAGGTTGATGCAAGGTGATGATTACCATTTGCATTTCAATGTGAAGGCAGTTTACATTAAAAACAAAAACGTATGGATTAATTACGGTTTTTAAAACGTGCTCCCATTTTTTTGTTGAGGGCAAAAGGAGATCAGGAGGGTCACGTGCGTACTGTGCGTGCTGATGGCAGGTGTTGGTATTTTTCATAAACCTCTCGGTATTGGTCATTGTCCTTTTAGCCAAACATCGGTATGGATTAATGAGCCCATGCAGTGGCTGGAGATGTCATATCCTACATTCGAGTCTCTGGGTAATTTTGAGTTGTCTTCTATGATATTTTGTCATGTTAGAGAGATAAATGTAGCTGCCTTCGTACTCTGTCCACACTGTTAACTTAACTGCTTTTACTGTGCAGATCCAGTTTTGCATTTTCTTTACTGCATTGCCTATTGTGTGAAATAATTTGCAATTAAAAATTGTAAGTCATTCAATGTAGATTAGACACATTGCTTGTGAATGAGGAAGTGTTGCTGCAGACAAACATTTGGTATTGGGGTCCTATAGTTTTCCCTCAGGGTCTACGATCTGAGTAGCCTGAATCCCTAACTTTTTTGCCCTCCCCTATCCTACTAAGTAGCTAAGAGAACCAAATGTCAGGGTGCATTTTTACCATTGACAGTGCAGTACACAGCACAGCAACTTGTAGGTGTGGTCAAAACCTCTATCTCTTATTTGCCTGCGGTCGATTTTACCATTTGGTTTTCCCCCAGAAAGGGGTTTGTCCACCAAAACTACTTCAAGCTGATGTCACGTTACTCTGGTCTGAAACATTTGGAGCCTGTGCGGTATACTTGAAAACTAGTGCACATGCGGCCACAGATCGAGCAGTGATGTTGGGATCAGCAAATGAAGGGTGTTTTTTTCACACTCTTAACAAGGATTTGTCTCCTCGTTTCCCTAGCATTCAACTTCCACACTGATGAGCTCTTTTAAGCTCCCTCTGTCTCAACTTTACAATACCCTGTGTCAGTGGTTCTTGAATATTTTTTGCACCGCAATCCAATTTTTACCATGCCTACTTGGTTGCGACCCTATATCAAGTGTAGGTTTAAATTGATCAAGCATGCAGTGCATTCTGCGGTTAATGCCAATCAATGTTTATCGCACAAATCTGACTGGATGTCTCACTGAATTTTAAATGAAACATCTGTGTTTTGGCTTCTTGGTTGAGTGTTCATTGGTTTTGAGCTAAGCTTTTGCAGACTCGACCCATTTTTATAGGTTAATTTGTGGGTTGGGCCTGGGAAATCTGATTGTGGATCAGCATAATACCATGCTGGTTTAAAAATGTTTAACTGTGCCCAAATTTGGGTTGTGACCCTTGTGTTGCTGACCTACGTGGTTTGTTTTTTATATACTGTTATACTGAGGTGAAATGTCTAGAAGGTATGATGGTATGAAAAAATGTACACCCCAGGCCTAACCATAAGGTGATTTGATTCCTTTGAATTATTCAATGCATCAGAAATTTGTAATTTCTACCATGATTTGATTCTATTAACTGATTATTCAATTAACTGATCATTTTGATAACCTAAATTCACCTTTAACTTCTCTGGGGGGAAAAAATGAACATGACCATGAAAAAAAAAAAACACATAAAAGCACTGCCCGATTGGCTGCTTTCATCTGGCTAACTAGTGGCATAGTAATGTGGAAATTTAACCCAGTAATATATTTTGGTCTACTGTCGCTGATGCAGATAAATGGCTAACCTCTGAGCCACTTGCCAAGCAGGGAGTGAGGGTTGCCGGTGCAGATTAATAGAATGATGTAACATTGTGTTTTATTCTATGAAAAATTAAAATCGTTGAAACGCCAGATTTAATGGTGAATTATAAACGTCATGTGCTGGTACTTTGAGGCCTCTTAAATGTGAATGAGCTGATGAAATTCCTGTGCTACTCCAATGCAGTCATTGGTATTATTTTAGTAGTTGTCTTTAGCTCTAGTGCTATTTACTTTGAATTAGGGTTGCAGTTATCGAGTATTCTATCGATTATTCAATCGATTTAATTGAGTAATCGGATAAGAAATACTTTTGTCTTATTAAAGTGCAATAGTAACTATTCAAAAAAGAAAAATAGGCAGGTGTCTTAATGAGGAACTCATGGGTTTTCTGTCTAGGAACATTTTTAATGATTGAACTCCATACAGCTACTGACAAGAGCTAACCCCTTATAGTGCATCTATGTACATTTTTTTTTTAAGAAAACACTTACTTTCTTAAATGCAAAAATAAATCTAATTAAAATGACTGAAAAGGGGTATACATATATCTTAAACTAAGGCATAAATTAAAATGGCCTTTACTCTCTGTATTGCACATTTATAGGAGGCATAAAAAAGTTCTGACAAGATTGTATCTCCTGGATAAGGTAGGAATGGTGGGTGTGTGTTCATGCGTGTGTAAGTGAACGTGAGTGAGAAAGTTTACTCAAAAAGCTGGTCTGTCAACTCAGCAGCTTGCTGAACTGATCATGGGGCAGCTGCCCATAAGACACTGATTTACTGAAAAAGAGAGGAAGTAGTAATAATTCAGTGTTTATTGGCCCAAGGCTGTTGGGGGAGGGGGGTGGGTAATATTTAGATTATTATTATTATTATTATTATTATTATTATTATTATGTAATAATATTCATATTAATCTAAATCTGAAAAATAATATTACTAAAGCCTTGAAATAGATGTAGTTGAGTACACGCCATGCTCCCCTTTAGACTCACCTCTGCTCACTGTGACAAACAGCGGTGGATGCGAGCAGCTGAAAACATGGCTTTTCTTCACCTTCTAGGTTGTTGAACAGCTGGTTTGATTAAGGACTCTCTCCAGCTCTTTACCAGTAAAGGTTTAGTAGTGATTACAAGCACTGCTGCTGTTTTCCTTCATCCCACCTGAGTTCCTCTCTGTAATGGAACCGTCTCTTTGCTGTTAGTGTATAGACAAACTCCATGTCAAACTACGACCGCATCATTTTCACTGCTTTTATCATTGTTTTTGTTGAGGAAAAATAGGAGGTGCTTGGGCTGAATCTTGTTATACTTTTTTTTTTTATTCACACATATGCCCATAAAAACGTTTCTATCGCAGGTCTGTTTTTAGCCACAAATGTGAATGAAATGCTTGTGCTTACCTTGCATTGGTTTCGTTTTGTGGACTGGATGCATAGACTGGGTGCTTTCTGTTGAGACGTTGAATCATTGACATTGTGCTAAGCTAATTCGGCTTTACAGTGGACATCCTGTACAGTATTTTCACTTTAGTTTGAAATGGTCCCAAACTTTAGGCATTATTCGTCTCTTTCTCCGACTTTCCTCACTATTTTCCCTGTCTTCCTCCATCTCGCCATCAAATCAAACCTGTTACACGTAATGCAGCGTAATCACACTGTGCGACAGTAATAATCCTCTGAGTGAAACGCGGTGATCACTAAGCAGTACATAGTCATGGATTACACAAAGCATCGAAGCAAAGAATTTGCATCACATTTTTCGGAATTGAGCTATTCAAGTTACTCGAATCGTTGCAACCGTACTTTGAATATTGATATTGTTTAAATATTGGCTGGCAGTGTTGGCCAAGATTGATACATCAGACTGATGTGGATATCTTGATTTTAACTGAAAGTTAGCCAATACTGATATGTTAACTAGTTAGCTAGCTTCAGTCTTGCTTGAGTAGCTAGCAAAAAGACTGATTTTATTTTTTTTCCTCCACAAAATGGGCAAGTTTCCCAAAAGTGTCATAGCAGAAAGAAAATCAAGTGCCGCTTCTATAAATTAAAAAAAATTATGTGCTGGAACTGCTACATTGCACATCTTCCGAGAACGAGTGACCTAGAATAAGAGTATGTTATTAGAATAAGATTTTGCTAAAAATTGGAAAGAGAATCTGATGTTGCAGATCGATGCATTTAACTAAGCATCTTAATATATTCATCACGATATATCTTTACACCCCTACTGAAGAGTTACATTTTAAACCATAAATTGCCATTTCTGGTAGATAAATATGTAGATAACCTGCAGACACTGGCCTTTTCTTGACTGACTGCTTGTGTGTTGGCTTGTTTGACCCAGTGTCTCCTTGCCTTGTCTGTTGCAGACCAGCATGAGAACCTGCAGTGTTTCCAGTGTTTTATTACCTTCTGCAACTCTAAAGCCAAGGAAAGGCACATGAAGAAGAGCCACCGTGAGGAATACAAGCAACAGCTTCAGCAGGTACAGGTCACTGGGTCAAGGGTGAGGCGGACTGGTCATTGGGTCAGGGGCTGATCGCCCAATTTAGGGGTGGAGTGGTACGAGTCGGGTCACTTGGGTTGGCAGCTGGGCGAAGCTGGTTGCACGGATTAGGGGAGTGGTCAGATTAGGGATGGGGCTGGTCAGCCAGCCCGGTCACCTGCTTTAGGTGGTGGGAGGGATGTGACTGGTCAGGGGGGTGGGAGCTGTCACCTGGGTCATAACTGCAGGTATTGGATCTGAGTCTTCTGTCTTTGAAGTGTGTACATAACATTTTGCTTATTGGATCTCATAAGGTTAATTATCATTATGGTTATAAAAACACTTATTTCCTCCGTTGCCATATTGAAATATGTATTTCAGTTATTTGTAAGGATACACTGATTTTATACAGATTACTAACTCACAATGCACATCGTACTAGTATTTTAGGAGCACTACTAATCTGTTTACCCAATTGTTGGTTTAAGTAAATGTTCATGTAGTACCAAAAAAGCCGGCATCCGGACAAATGTTTTATCTAGAGTCCTAGTGTTTCATCTGCAAATTTCACCAGTTTACTGTATATATTGGTGTCTATATCATTTATGTAAATTAAAGATACACACAGATTTATCATGTATGCAACACGGCAATTTTTATTTATTTGTGCCTCACTGTTAAGTTTTGGTGTGCTGCATACAGTTGTTCCTGGATACTCTCATCAGCCCACATTTCCAGCAAACACTGCACCTCTGCCCTAGACCAAAGTTTCCCCTTTGCCGCCATGTTTACCAATTGTCCACATAACTGATGTCTGAGTTTTTGCTTGGTCACGGTTAGCGACCATACTAGCGTATTGCACTAGGGCCCACCTCTCCACATGAGCCTGGGCATGTTAGAGTGATCACATTAGTCAAACAGACTAGACTTTGGGGGTCAAACATGCTTGGGCACAGTCCAGATTGCCTAAATGAAGTACATCTTAAGTCGCAGCAAGGAAATGCGCGTTCTGGTGGTGATTTTCTTTTTCCTTTGACTTACTGTTGAATGTGGTCTTTCAGTGAATGATTCTGTTTGCTCACTCCGTTCCCCACCAGTGTGACACACTTTTCACCTGCTATGTGTGTGACCGCACCTTCCCATCCTCTGAGGAGCTCACGCAGCACCAGGGGACCCACAACAAGGAGGACAAACCTTTCAAGTGCCCCCACTGTCCAGAGAGTTTCCGCACCTTCTCTGAGGTGAGTATTGCTTTGTGCTTGACTGGAGGGGGGCTTTATATTAGGACTTCATTTTCTTATAACAAGTCAGTGTGCGGAGTATGGCTCTCAAATAGGTGAAATTAGTCCGTGAAGTTTAACCAAATCAGTCTCCTCTTGTATTTAATGTCTATTTTGTGGAATCCCCTAGCTGACATCACATCGAAGGCAAGTTTGTCCAGAAAGGCAGTTTTCATGCCGGGACTGTGGGGAGTCTTTCCGGGGTCCTGCCCTGCTGCGGAGTCACCGCCTAGCCCAACACCCGCCCCGCTCCGAGGCTGAGCAGGACGGCGACGACACTACCAAGACCCACCGGTGCGGGAAGTGTGGCCGAGGGTTTGAGACAGAGGCTGAGCTCCTGCAGCACCAGGAAAACCATGCCGGGGACCAGCACTGCAATGGCAGAGCCCCCGCCAAGAGGAAGGGCCGTCCCCCTAAGACCGAGGAAGCAGCCAATGGGGAGAAGAAAGGGAAACGGAGAAAGAAGGCAGGGGAGGGTGAGGAAGAAGATGAGTCGGGCGTGAGCAACCATGCAGAAGCAGTGGTGGCAGCGCCAGCGCCAGCCGCATTAGTGGCCGAAGTGAAGGAGAAGACAGGCGCCCGACGCGGGAGGCCTCCCAAGGTCGTCCAGGGGGCAGAGGCCGACAACAAGAAAGTGGCCCGTCAGCACCCCTGCCCCGACTGCAAGCTTTCATTTCCAGGCCTGGCCCAGCTGCGGCTTCACAAGAAGGAGAAGCATAGCCGGCCGCCGCCCCCACGCAAGGCCCACCCATGCGGGGAGTGTGAGGAGAGTTTCGCACGGCCAGAGCAGCTGAAGGCACACATGGCACGGGCCCACTGCGCTGGCCGTCACGCCTGCCCCACCTGCGGCAAGAGCTTCGGCAGGGAGAGCAACCTGAAGGCACATCGACAAGCACATACCGAGGAGGGTGTGGCCGCCGAAGGAGGGAAGAGATAATTCTGGAAGAGTCCCTGTTTCTGTAAGGGGGGGGGGGGGGTGGCTGATTTAGAGGTGGACGGGGTTTGTAAAATGTACCACAGGAAATGGGATTTTAATAAATTTGTTTGAGGGTGGGACTCGTGTTGGGTTTTGGAAGACAATTCAGTGAGTGGAAAGCTTTCATAGGTTTTTATTATTTGTAATCGTCCTACTCAAAAGGAGTTGTTTGGTTAGCGTACCCTAATGTAGTTATTTTTAAGAGTGTATCGGGGAGGGGGGGTTGCTTTTTTATAGAGAAGGTGAAGTTTGAGGATAACCTTTTGAAGGAATGACTATGTAGTTGGAACTGTAAATAAACTCAATTATGTACCTATGTTTAGCTGCATTAAAAGTGGGCAGGCCCCTACATCAGAGCCTGTGGGGGAGTTTAATGGTGTTTCATATTTTAAGTGATTTTTATTTTTTATCATTGTGTGTTTTTTGTATTCTTTTAAGAAATGTTTGAGTAAATAGCTTCCAGGTTGTCTGATTAATGGAGCATTTAATTTCTGGATTTAACTTAAAGTGTTAAAGTAGCACTTGTAGGCATCTGTTTATTTTGAATATGTTGACTTAAATTGAGGTTTAAATTTCTTGCAGGGAGGCTACATAAAACAGGATTGTATTGGTTTTAAGCTTTTACGTAATGTATAATGAATGCAGATCTGTTTTGGTGTTTGGTTTATTACATGTGGGTATTAGGTAAATTTAGTTCATTTATCAAGCATATTGCAAGTCAGATTAAAGGCTGCAAAATGTTTTATCATTCATCAAGGGAAATTTTACCTCCTGCATGTTTAGCCTGAATTTCCATAATACCCTTGAAAGTGAGTTTTATTTGAGAACTATATTGTTTATTTCAGACATGTTTTCTCCATTCTTTCTTGAGGCCCCCATCAGTGCAGCGCCTCCTGCATAGTTCTCCTCAGTACAATTCTCATCCCTGCACTTGAAACCTTCATTTAACCACATCAGTAATTTAATATTTTAATATCCCTGTGAAATGAGAGAAGGCCTGAGTAGAAACCTGCGAGGAGCTGTAATATCTGTAATGTTTTCTTTGTAACAGCTGACTGTATGCAGATGTGGCCCTTAACCACTATGCTGACAAGTTGTAATTAAACTGACCCAAGGGTCTGATATGAAAGTTGTCATTCTTCTGTTTTCATTTGTTCTGTTAAGGAATAATGGTTGACATGTAAGAACGGTTTTCTGAAACATAGATTGCGGGTGTGTTGAATGTATTTGTATGCATGTATATAATAATATTCAGCTGTATGGTTTTGGCAGACCACATGAATAGCTTCACCAGAGTTACATTTCTGGATTCTACCTTACCAGCAGGCACAGCTGATTAACGGGTCGCAGCACTTGCCTCAGTTCCAAGGCCAAATCCTACAATTGCTGTTTGCGTGTTCCCAAAGTTTCCTCTATGTATCCCAGCTTCCTGTTTTCATGTAAAAACGCATACTTAGCTTAACTGGTGCACTGATAGTGCCCAAAGTGTGTGTGTGTGTGTGTGTGTGTGTGTGTGTGTGCCCTGTGATGACTGGCATTCCTACTGGGGCATCCAATACCTTGCACGAGGTGCTCCCTTTTAGATTCTCCAGGCTGGCTATGACATTGAAGTGGATGAGCAGTTGGATGAAAGCAGGAAGGATGAATAGGCACATAGATTTTTCCTACCAGTAATGACCATGCCCCTCATGCCAAAAAGGGTACTTCCTTAAAATGGTTCTTCAGTGACCCTGGACATCAAACCCCAGCTGTCTCTGCTGTCTTGTTAAAGGCCATCATGCCTATCATTGTTGGTACACAATGTCTTCCTTTTATGGATTGTGGAACCCTGATATATATTTTAAGGGTTTAAAAAGTACTGTGAATTATTTACTTTTCAAAATTGCATTAAAGGCAAGTTTATCTTATTAATAGGCATAATTTATAAGTTTACTGTTAATTTAAAATCTCGTTCCTGTCGCCGATAGACGTGATGTTTCCTCTGGCAGTGCAGCACACGGCTGCCTACTGTAGGGGGCAGCAGTTAATGAAGCGGCTGTAATTGGTGTTTGCGTCGTGCCGTGCCGTGCTTCCGGAAAACGGAAGCGGGATCCGTTACAGGGAGGGAAGTGAGTAACATATAACAAAATGCTGTGCTTCTGTATAGGTTAGAAATTAAAAACAAAGACATTGAAAAGAATAATGAAAGCGGTACATTTCTTGGAATTTATTCATGCTATAACATATGGTTCATCAACCAGTTATTTGTGTATTGTCTGCTGTATTTAGTAGGCAGCTAGTTATCAATGGGGTTATAGTGTCAGTGTGCTGGAAAGCAGTATGTGATTTCTAAATTTTCTTTTACCTGAAACATTACGGAGGTTGTGCTTTGAAATGGACGGAGCTTTAGCAGGTAAATACGTTGCCGGTTTATACTGTGTGAGTAAGTGGGTCTTGCATAGCTACTTCATACACTTGCGTGGTGTCATTTTTGTGCACCACATATTCGCTTTGTATAAAATATGTTGTCGTTATTATTATTATTATTTAGTTGTAGTAGTAGTAGTAGTTCTTTTATTTAGGCTAACCGAATCTCCCTCAGAAGTGAATTTTGATCGTTTTGGTGATTTTCAAACACTATGGTTCCTCAGTCATTATGTCCGTACCTACCATCGAGTCCTCAGTTTTTCTGCAACTAAAATAACCACGATCCATTACAGGGCACACTTAGGAAGGGCTAACAGTTTTAACAGTTTTGGCTACAGCCCTGTTTATCATGCGTATGTATTCCCCTTTTCTCTCATTTTAGACCCCATGTCTGGCTTTACCATTGATATCCAGCTGACGGAGCTAGGCTTTCCAGATCTCTTTCAAAATGGAAACACGCAGAATAAAACTTCATCGGCGACTGCTTCAGATAATTCCTCCTGCACTCTTAAAACTCATCCAAATTCTCAGACCTCCTCTCCTTCTTTCCTCTGTATACAAAACAGTTTAATAAATAGCTGTCCTTCTCCCATTACCTGTGATTACACAAATGCACTGCCTGCTAATAACTTTCCTTTAAAGCCTGTGCAGGTTAGTGACAGTTTACCTGATCTTGGTTCCAACACAGGCCATGATTCTCATCAGCATGAAAGATTGCAGATCATTGATCCAAAGGATGTCACTGGTCATAAATCTAAGCCCAGTCAATCTAGCAGTATTGCCCCAAAATTGGTCTCAAAACCAAAAACTGTCCTTGTGAAAAGAAACGGTCCAGATAAAACCCATAACGGTGATAAAAAGAAAAAAGGAAGGGGGTCTAAGAGGGATGCTAGTGCAGTTGAAATGGAGGTTGACGCTGCAGAGACTGATAACAGTGATGCTTCAGAGGAGGATGAAAATGAGGAAGAGGAGATGGCTGTCTCAGGTGTGGTGTTTCTTGCTTCAAGCTACTTTTGTTTATTCCTGTTTTTACACAGATTCAAAACAGATTCACTACTATAGGCTGTTTTGTGTCCCATGTTTGTCGATTCTTCCATCTATTTTCTGAACATTAGTTTGGGGTCTTAGGGGAGCTTGGAGACTATCCCAGGCTGGGTTACACCGCAGAGGTGATGCCATATATTTGATGAAATACGTGATATTTCCAAGCAATAGAACCTTGATGTTGAATCTGTTCCTCTCCCTCTTGCATTAGATATCCCAACTGACAGCATGGGGGAGCATTTATGCATGGTGTGTAACCTCACCCTGCCCTCTGCATTTCGCCTTCAAGAACACATGCGCCTCCACAGTGGAGCACGGCCCTATCACTGTGCTGAGTGTGGAAAACAGTTCTGCCACCTCGCCAACTATCGCACTCATCTCCGAAAGCATGATCAAGCTGCAGGCATCCGTTGCAGGATCTGCAATACCGGCTTTGACATGCCGGAAAGCCTGCAGGTCCACATGGAGTGTGTCCACCTGAGGAAGAGGATCTACCAGTGTGACATCTGTAATTTCATCTTTGGCTGCCCGGAAGAGTGCCAGCGGCACGCAGACCAGCACCAGAATGAGTGCACACGGCATCAGTGCCCTCAGTGTGGCCGCCAGTGCAAATCCCTTCTCCGCCGTTCGGAGCGACATGAGCGTAGGCCGTCCTATGTTTGCACTGAGTGTGGACAAGCCTTCCCCAAGAAGACTGCTTTGCTTCGCCACAGCTTCTCACACCTGGGATTGCTGCCGTACACCTGCATCCGCTGCCAGTGCCACTTTCGCTTGGCGTCGCTCTACCACAAGCACGTGTGTGTGCCGGAGCGGATTCAGTGCATGGCCTGCCTGGCGTTCTTCAACAGCCAAAGGGACTTTGTGAGACACAAGGAGGAGACAGGCTGTTGGGGACACCTAGGTGCTGGGGGGGATGGACTCCGCTGCATGGAGTGCGGGCAGGCCTTTGAGAGTGTGGAAGAGTTGAAGAAGCATGCGGGAGCCCACCAGAGGGTGCTGTCATGTTCTGAGTGTGGGAAGGGCTTTCGGTCATCCCTGCTCCTCATGTCTCATATGGGGGGTCATGCTGGCAGTAGACCATGCCTCTGTCAGCACTGCGGATTAGGCTTCCCCCACCAGCAGGCCTACGAGAGCCATCAGAAGCACTGTGGTTGTGTTCTTTCAGGCTCAGTAAGTGGCACCGTGCCTTGGGTTACTCTTCTGAGTGCAACAGTAGGTCTTGCTTTGATTGAATTTCTCTTGATACTCATCTTATGTGACCTGTTATCTTTTTACAGGGGCCATCAGGTGCAAATGTGGATCAGTCCAAAAAGAGGTCTATTAGGTCTGATAAGTCATCAGCATTCCAAGATAAGGTGTGGCAACTTAAACTAAATGAAAGTCACCCTCCTGTAGCTACTCTCATTATGATCGTCCCTCTTCAAGCAAGATCCTCTGCTCAGTTGGGTACCACGCTGAGCAAGGTGGTTCCTCCCGAGGATGGTGTTCTTTGCAAGAAAGAAAAGCTTTCCCCCTCAGTGCTCCATGGTCCCTTGGAAGAGGTCATGCAGATGGAGCCAAGCGTGGCACCAGAAGTCATGATGGCAGATTGGAGTGTGCTGAAAGCATCCGGCGGGGACAAGAACTGGGTTGATTCCCAGAGTGGGGAAGGACTTGAACTGGAGGTGGATGTTGGAATTAATCTGAAAAGACAGAGAGAGCAGATGCAGAATGAGGAAAAGACTGATGCAGGTGGTCCGCAGCAGGCAAGTGTTCTAATGAGACATAAAACCAAGGATATAGCAAGGGAGTGTACAGCTTATGAGCCGATGGAGATTGTGTTGCCTTCAAAATTGGTAAAAGGAATGAGCCAAATGGTTAAACAGGAACATGTTTGTGCTAATAATGTGCAATCTGAAATAGTCTTCTCCCCATTAAGATCAAAAGAGGCGGCCAACTCCATTACCAATGGGGGCCTTGTGTCAGGTGAACTGATTCAGGCCAGGTGTGAAATAATGTCAGATGAGAGGGTTATTGTGAAGCAGGTGGAAGACAGTCATGACAGCAATGATATGGGGGAAAATGTGGAAAACTGTGTAGCAGTGGAAAACAGTGGAAATACGGAGGGTTTTCATTTTGTGGAGGTGGAGGTTTGGGATGAGATGGCAGAAGACAACTCTGGAGATGAACCACATGAATGTGTGAACTGTGGCCGGATCCTGCTGGATGGGAACCTCCTGGAGCACTATATGCAGCATGCTAGTGAGTCAGACCTGCCCTTCCCAGAATCCTCTGCTCCAACCCAGTGTCTGCCTCTGTCATCCTTATTTCCTGGCCCCCCAAAGAGGAAACTGAGACGTCATGAGCGTCGCTGAAACTCCCACATGCAGTGATGTTAAAGGATGTTCTTCCCGATCCGGCCAAGAACTCAAGCTGTACAAGACCAGTCAGGAAGAAAGCGTTATTGTAGTTTACAAATAGCTAATTTTATTTTGAAAGTGATTGGAACATAGTGGAACTCTCCTAAAGTTAAGAATATTCTTTAGAGTAAAAATGTATTGTAACCAAACTGCGACAATAAAATTATTTTTACCTTATTAATCTCAGACATGTTGTATCACTTATCTGCAGTTTGACTTTGTCCAGAATATGATGTTTGTTCAATATGATTGTGTTTTCACTGAAGTTTCCTTCAGTGAACACCCCTCTCATCAGGGTGGTGCTGTTCCTGTCAAATGCACAAACAGGTGAGGACCCAGATATGCGGGTGATGAGACAAACTTTATTGTGCTGGGGTCGGAGATGCGGGAGCGGATTAGGACGGAGCGGGGAGCTGGGAGGCAGTGGTTTGTCGGAAGGGGGTTTCTCTTCAGGAAGAAGAGTCGAGGCAGAAGTCTTTCGGGGATCGGGCAAGAAGAGAGGTCGGTAATCCGGGCAAGGGTCGAGATCAGGGTGGTCTGTCCGAGGGCAGGGCACAGGACAGGGGCAGAGGAGGGGGATGACGGACAAAACGGGATCAGGCGAGGAGAGTGGGTCAGGGCCGGGATCTGGGCTTGGGAGGCAAAGGCAGAGATTAGGGCAGATACACAGGGCAGATACACAAGGCAGACGGAATGGGTGTGGGAGCGAGGGAACACGGAGGACAAGAGTGCTTGGTAGAGGCTTCCATAGAGAGCGCAATACTTCGCACCGGCCCGTGCCTACTGCAGCACGTTTATTCGCGACCTGATTGCTGGGAGGTTCCTGACATCTGTTGGATCCCGCCCCTTAGGGCGTGACAGTTCCTTTTAGTAAAAGGGTTTTTATGCTCAAATCTGAAATGTTCTTCATGCTATTTAAATGAAGTTTTGTCTTTTTGGATTTTATTTGTGGATGAGATATATTAAAAGATATCTTTGCGCTGAACCCAAAAATAGGCAGCAGATTGTGAATACCCGTACAAAACTATCATTGAACTCATTTACTATATCAACATCGTTTTCAATTATAAGACCCTTACTATCCTGCAGATTAGTAATATCAGCTTTTAGAGCTCTTTTAGAATTAAAATA
>JAODUD010000134.1:3011623-3024415 GCA_026784285.1 Stomatorhinus walkeri
GGGACTGCTATGGGGTGGGGTCGGGCTGACATGCAGAAGCTGCTGGGCTCTCACTGCCCCTGCTGCTAACAGTGAGGGAGATCATTCCACCTATACTAAGCGCTGAAGCTGCTGCTACATTGGTCCCTGTTTCTGTACCACAGCTGCTGTCCGTTTTGCTGCTGCTAGAGCGTCTCTAATGCTGACATGAATGCTATTGGCACTAACGCTTCTCCTTCTTCAAATCCTCCAGGTCTTTTTTTTTCCACCGACTTTGTTTCTTTGCCCTTTTTACATCTGCTATCCTCTCCTCTGCGTCTTTGACGACATCTTTGTTGATTTGGCTTCACGCGTTGTTCGTCGCATCCATTTTCCACTCTCTGCGCACCTGACGTGCCAAGCCGTCACGGAGACAAAGCCTTTCTCGGTTGGAAAAACAGACAAATGGATTGGAATCAGAACGAGCAACAGGAATATTACACAGGTCACAGGATTAATCCCTCCTTTCTCTCTGTCCCAGAAACACACATATATGCTAAGTGGCGTGTACGAAGAAATGGGAGAATGCGGAGCATTCAGGGCAGAGAGGCTTGGTCACGAAGTCCCTGAGCAAACATGCACTTCTTTGGGCTTCGCATCTGGAATGCGGGCTTGGTGGATAGCACTGCAGCCTCAAGCCCCAGGAGTGTGGGGTCAGTTTAAGGGGATTGGTGTCTCTAAGTTGAGTGACTGTGTGTGACTGTCTGCCCTTTGTTGCCTAAAATAAGCACTAGGTTCCCTGTCACCCTATATTTGGTAACCCGTTATGGAAAATGGATGGATAGATAGATCTTGAGTGCAGTACAGTGGATTCTTGCTCATTAAAGCCTCTTTAATTATGAATGATCAGCCACCGTTAAGTCTTCCAGAGCTTGATTAGTGGGAGGTGTCACAGAGATGGCTTACTTTAATTGGATGGCTGTAATCCAGGCCTTTTGTGACTCGTAATGTAATGTTGCCATTTTGTCAAGGCTTTGGATTAGATTGTAACGGAGGTTTTAGTAGGAATAAAGCAGCAGAAGGCTGTGACTGGCACAGGTGACAGAGGCAGGCGGGGACACAGGATCGGCACACAGGGAGCATGAACTGCGGTGGGGGGGCCGCTGGTGTACACGGAGGATGAAAGGGTCTGAGACAGCAGGCCTTGGCGTGCAGAGCGGTGCCATGGGACATGGTACACCTGTGATACGGCTCACTGGCTCGAGAAAGAGGTGCTGGGGAGTGGAGGGGGTGGTGGGGGGGTGGATGGGAAGGGAAGGAGCAGCCACAGTATTCACATCAGAGGTCACTGGACTATGTGGGGGTGGGCCGGCTTGGAGGGCGGGGGAAGAGAAAGGAGGGACAAAATCAGATGAATGATTGCAGTCTGGAGGAGGATGGGGGTGAGAAGAAAGGCCAAATGCTATGGTGCATATCTGGATGAGGGGGGGAGCACAGGTAGGGTCCTTGCTGAAGTACCCTGGAGGAACAAAGAGAAGCTCATTGAGGAAATCAAACCTGGACAATGAATGGCCATAGAAGGTGGAAAGTCCGGGATCAGTCACAGGGGCACTGACCAATGAGCAGCGCAGTAAACCCTTGAGGGGAGTGGCTGCTGCTTGCCACCATCAGTAAAGGGACGGTGACGCTTTGACGCCTTGCCATAGAGCACACCGCCCACACGGCGGCAAGTCGACATTTCCAGCTTGCCAGCTTGTGACGACCCCAACGCCCTCAGCTCTGTCACATACCACATATTTTTATGCGCTTCTAGTCACCTCAACTCATTTTGAGATTTTTCACTTTTTTCAATCCAGTGCCACCAAATTCACAATAACTGCAACAGTGACTTAGTGACCTTATGCCTGATTTCAATGCCTGATTGGCATTTTGTCTGTAATTGTGGTAACAAAAAATTGGCTTCTCAATCACTATTGAATTTTGGATACAATGTTTTATTAGTATATTAAAGTCATTCATTATGAATTTGCATCAGTATGAGTAATATGAAAAAAATAGCCGATTCAAGGGAATCCATTAGTTTCTTTTCTCTTGTTTTTCCCAATTAGTTGCCGGAAGGTAGCCATTAAAACCATCTGCCACACACAGCACCCGGATTTCTGTGACATATAGTTGCTTCATTACTGGAATCTGAAATTGTAGCAGTAGATTGGCAATAGGAAAATAAGATTTGTTTTTGTTTTTAATGAAAGTAATTTTGTCCTGGGGTGTTAGGGGTGTGTGTGCTTAGCCATCATTAATTTTACCCGCTGGCCCACTCTTTCCGGTACTGGGCGATCTCAATCAGCAGGAGTGAGAGGGACAGCAATAGCGGAGATCTCTGTAGCATGAGAAATGGTCCAATCTGTTGACCTTAAAGCTCAGTTATCACAGACAGTTGTCCCTAAGGAGTCCTTAGTGAGGAAGGAAAGATAATGACTTTATGAATCTTCTGCTGTAGTATGTGTGCTGTCACTTGTTTTTCTGTTTAAGGCTCACATTGCTTTGGTTTCTGCGAATCAGCAGGAAATGCTATAAACAGGTTTTCATGTTTGGTCAGGTATGGACACCATAAAACTCAGGCAATATGCAGCAGTGTTATCACATGAAGTGGATTTAGATGAAAAGAAATCCAATTTGTCTTCTGGGCTTCATGTCGTTGTTGATCTATATGTCAGCTGTGTAAATACCTGTGGCCAGCTAATTTCTGATACTAAAAAGTGAGACGAAGGTGTTGGATCACATTTAATTTTCAAGGTCGTCAGCTTCAGTGTTTGACGAGACCGCGGTGAAGCAACTAACAAAGCCAGTGCAATAGTGCATAGGCAGGGGCGTATGTACCTGGGGACTTGTACCCCCAATTCTTAATTAGGCCTCATTTATTCCCCAAATAAATTGACTTTACATTTAAATTATTAAGCTGAGTCCCCACAATATCAATTTCTCATCTAATAAGGACGAATTTGACGATTGTAGGACGAATACACACAAAATAAGGCAGAACCGATTAAAATCTGTTCTGACCCCAGATAGCTGTGAGCGTGCAGTAATCGCATCACGAGCCCCTAACGCATACAGACATGCACGAAACTCCCTGTTTTAATAATTCAGCAGTATTTCAGTGGCACGAATATATTTATTTCCGTATTTTTATTCCTTTTCTTTTTGCACATTCGGTTGTCAGCTCATCCTTTTGTGCAATCCCGTAGGATGTCAATGTCAGACGGAGAGAAAAATTTATTTTCAGTGTAGCGTGATTAGCTCTTTTTAGCATTGCGCTCCGTCCATCTGTGCCTCCAGTCTCCTTCTTTTATACTCCCCGTATTACCATAACTCTTCTCATTAGCTCTGTTTACGTGCCGCCTTTTCCTTCTCCGTCTCCCTGTTTATTTTACCTTAACATCTCCCACGATCGTCGGAGGGTCTCAGATGTAATTTCAGCCTTTGCATTTAAATCGCTGTAAGATTATTCTAAAAGTTTCTTTTTGCTTTTTCGAGTAAAATTGCACAGACGTAGTAATAAAGCATTTTCATTTCAACACATGCCAACGAAACGGAGAGCAGAGGAAGACTAGAGAAAGCTGATTGTTTTTTCTCAGGTTATGTTTAAGATAACCCCCGAGGGAGAAATGTTAAAAAGAAACCCAGTAATTCACCAGCGGGATGAAAGTAAACTTCCATGCTGGTTTACACAGCTTTCCTCGCACCTTTGATAGATGGTTTGCTTTCCGGCAGAAAATGTGGTAGTAGGTACGTAACATTTTTACTTAAGTGATGTAGTAATTATTAATTATTAGACATCTAATTATCTAAAGTCTAATTATGAGGCAGTTTATACTGGGATAAGCGACTTAATTTTATCAGGTGCATTCGTTTCGCTCTGTAACAAAAAGAGGAGTAGACGTTTGAAATAATATTACAGATAGAAATTAAAATAGTATTCATAATTTATTTATACCCCTGCTCTTTCAGCTTGTACGACTTGGTAGTAGCATTTCACAGGTCATTGAAACACTGGCATTTGTTCCGTATGTGTCAAATTGGGAAATAAGCATATTATATCAAATGAAAAGGATGCACAGGGGGACATGTTCCTGTTTCGCACCTCCGACGCTGTGAGCCGGGCCTCAGCTTTGCGGGTTTGCGCATTTGCACGGTCTGCGCCCGTTTGCAGGGGCTCCTAACGTTTGGAGTTTGTTTCTTTGTGTCTTGGGACGAGTAGTCCCTACAAATGTATGCATAACGTCTGCTGGAGTTTTATGAGTAAGGCAGCATATAGGCCTACTATTTTTAACTTCTGAATAAAGGTTAATTTTAAGAATTATAATTGAATTTAAGTTCATTTGGTCGTCGATCTATATAGTTATTTAGGTGAATAATCCATTTTTAAATTCAGGGTTGAATATGAAAACAGAAAACAAGTAGGCTAATTGCTGGTGATTCAGAAACAGATCACTTGCAAGACTGGATATGCTGGTCTTCTGTGTTGTCATCTTCCTTGTTATTACTTTATTAGTAACTTTATATAGTTGTAACCATTGATTTAGTGCAAGGCACAATATGTTTTGAATTAAAACTGCGTCGGTTCATTTTTCTCCTTTCTTTATAAAGTTCTTTATCTGAAACATGTCTGCCTGGTCACTGATGTGCTGTTATGTTTCCTTCCTCCTTGCTCAGTTTCTTTAAATCAGCGACTTCCCTCTACTTCTGTTCTCTGGCGTTCCCGAGACTTCAGTCTGACCCGGAGGCGCCCGCAGCTTTATCTGACCCCCGTTTTCTTCAATGTTTCTATATATTTCAAAATTGCAAAGCGACCTAGAAGCCGCCAGACGCTGTCTTGGTTTTGACGCTCTGTCGCTTGCGGTTGGAGTCGATTTTTGTCACTGAGAGTCTCTTTCGTTTACGCTTCATTCCTGTCCTTCGATGACACCTGTCAAACGCGCATCCCCTGTCCTGTGTGTAGTTCTGTCAGGTACCTGTGTGATGGCAAGCGCGCTCAACAATGTCAAACGGGGGAGGGGGCTTCTGGTTATATCATTATTCCAGAATCCCCCCCCCCCCTTTTCCCTATAAGCCACTTTATGCCCCTTCCTCCATAATCTCCATATTTCTCTGAGGCAGTGTGCCTGGTTTCATTCCTATGGCCATTTTGTTTTAATGTCCCATCAGAATCCACACCCCCACTCATTTCCCCCTCCCCTAACCTTTGCAGCTCGCCTTTTCTTCCCTAGCCGTTTTCCCTAGCCGGTCCTTCCCAGCCTTTTGCCCCGCCCCTTGGAACCCCCCCCTACACACCTCTGATTCTCCCATAGCCATCACCAATCTGTTTCTTCTCTCTCTCTCTCTCTTTCACCCTTCCCATTAAACTCAACGCACATAGAGACGGAGGCAGTGCAGCTCTCCGTTTATTACATGGGGAAGTTTAGTGCTGTTTACAAACATTCAATTTTAATTTTCTGCTCCTGTGCTGGATGCATATATATGACAGTTTGCAAAAAGAAGGCCATTCTCCTCATCTCTCTCTCTCTCTCTCTCTCTCTTTCCCCAGTCTTCCAGTTTATTTATCTGTTATATATTACATCCTGTTTCCCTCTGTGGAAATGCAAGTGCCAAACCTGTGTCAGCAAAAGTGCTTATCTGTGTAATTCTAAATTTTTCTAACCAAAGATTTAATATATAACTGTATGTAAATGGAAGAACCTCGTGAATCAGAGAGGAGATATTTAATCGATATGATGATTCTGTACTAATGTGTATGTACCAATTAACTCAGGCTTATATATTTAATTTCATGCATCCATTTTTCATAGCTCCTCATCTGGAGTGGGGTTTCAGTGAGCCTGGAGCCTGCCCTGGTGGTCACAGACTGCTGTGCGCAGTATCCCTGGACACAGCCGGCTTAATTTCAGTAGTCATGCAGATGCATTGTATTTCATTTTAAACAAAGCTTGCAATGCATATTATTACATTTGTAATTGGAAATTGCTGATACTCTTTTCAGTCTTATAAAAATATAGTATTTTCTGGAATAGATCCTGTGTGAAGTAAGTACAGGTGAAATGCTTAACTTCAACAAGAAAAACAGCAAATTAAAAAATTAAATTACGAAAATTGTGAGAATATTATTAACAAGTCGTAATATAAACTTGTAGTATTACAAAATTAGGCTGTTGTCAAAACTAGTAATGTTGTCATGAGCATAGGGAAGTAATAAATGAATAGTAAGATGAAATGGAAACAGTAATTTCAAAGGAGTGCATTTATACACTCCTTCCATCTTAGTATAACTGCTTACCCAGTACTGGGTCACATAGTATTCAGGACCAGGAATCTCTTATTGGTTAAATTTTGAACCTCCTGTTTTGCAAGTGATCTGCTATGCAATTATCATATTAATTATGGCCTTTAATCAGTTGACTTTTCTGTAACTGTGGTGTTTCAGCCTTTGATGTTTGCACTGATAAGCTAAATATTTACTGATTTAGCTAAGCAGATGACGATTACTAGAGAAATGTACACGTTTTTGTGTATTTAGTTGTAATTAAACCTGAAGTGCAGACAGTTTTGTAGCATGTTTTTTGCTTGATTTCCTAGCATGTGACATGAGTGTCATACTTGCTGAGTGGAGGCCTTGCCGGGATTCTGCTCACGCCCCGCAGAGACACACACTCACCGTTGTCCCCTGCGTCGTTGTCATGCGAAACACGGCCGGCAGACCCTGGCGTGTGCCTCAGCCAGGCCCCGCATGCAGATCAGTTTGCCACCAAGCGATCCGCCATTTCCGTTTCCAGGGGTGAGATGGCGCCATGGGAGAGGACGAGTGACACGCGCGGGCAGTCAGAAGCAGGCCGCCAGAAGCAGGCCGCCAGGCGAGCAGACCTCAGATTCCGCTGCCCTGCAGCCGGGAGTCACATGGTTGGCGAGTTGTTAAATATTAAGCATTTCCACACCAGAGTTTAGGGCTGTAATCAAACATTTCTGTCAGTTACAAGCCAAACCATTGCAATTGTGCAATTGTGCAATTGTGCGTGTCTTCGAACAAGCTGCAAGGAGCCACCTGCTCTCTCTTTCTCTCTCCTTCCCTCTCTCTCTCCGCCTCTCCCACACGCGGTCACTCCCGGAGCATGGCGGAGCCGCTTCATTAACGGGCGGATGCGAGCGAGGCTTGCACGCCGACGCAGACAGCCCGGCTGGCGTGTGATTTGGCAGAGGGATGGATATGGAGAAACAGGCAGCCCACGCAGACACACGCGCCGGGCTGCCCGTGTGAGCGAGCGTGCAGGGGTGGCTTCCTCAACGGGAAAATGTATCTGGATCGCCTGAGAGTCTCCAGGCTGCAGCAGAGACAGGTCCTAGGCAGATGTGTAGGATGTCATGCATGTTTCCCAGTTTGGGAGAATCCAGTTTGTCCAGGTGCCTCTCAGCACTTCCCTGTCCTTTCAAGTAGCTTGCTTGCCGTCTTTCTTCACTCGTCTTTCTCTCCATCCATCTCTTTCTCCTTTCCCATGCCCTTGCTCTCTCTGAAGCCACCGCCAATGCTGGGCGTTTGGCACAGTTTCATCCCTCCCATAGTCTCTCTTTTATCTGTTTCAGGCATGTCCTGTTCTTTTCACTTCACCATCGTGAGTGAATCCTACACTTACACTTTTCTGCCAAAGCTGCCCCCCCCCCAAAAAAAAACAACAACAATGCAGCAGAAGGTGGGGGATCACAAACGGAGTCTGATTGCACTACTGAGCAAAAGGAGGAAATGTTTAGCGAGCGGGAAGTTACACCTCCGAATTTCAGGTTGCGACATGCTTTGTGTTGTTAATACAAGGGAATGTGGGAAAAGAGAGGGATGAGGTGAAGGAGGGAGGGAATTGATGCAAAGGCTTGCAAGGAAATTAAAATGGCTTGCGATTGGGCTGTGCTGGGCATCATTATTAGTTACCCCTCACATAATTACTACTGTTTCACACTTGCAATTGTATGGACTTTGGTGATAGAATGTTTCTTCAGGCAATGTCATTGTGAGATATGAATATTGAAAAAAAACGTATATATATTTTTGAAGTCCAAATGGGAGATGGTTGTTCTTAGCATGTAGCTATTATCTCCTACCCGCCCTCCCAGAAGAGAGACACAGCTATGGCCCCCCGCGTATGACGCACATTTGCTGCATTGCATCAGGGCGTCCCTCTCAGCAAGCATCCCGCCGTACCGCTCGATCGACCCCCACACCGGCGATGTCACCCAATAGTAGATTGATGCTCTGCACCTGAAACCTGCAAGAAAAACGGTCATCACCCTGCGTGTGAGTGCATTACAGTTTCCCATAATGCACCACAGGCGCATTACAGTTACCTCATCCTCACGAAATTTAATTACATTTGTAGTGGCAATTAAAAAAGCAGGGCTGTTTGTTTATTGCTGTAAAACCTAACATGTTCCATAATTCTGCTATTGCACGTTTTCTCAAATATTCCTCCATGTTTTTTTTTTTCCCTTTCCTGTTCAATAATGCATCCATTCTGAAATTAGACCCTGCCATTTTTCATTTGCACCCCCTCCTCATTGTCACGTCTCCATAATTCTAGCAGGTTCCTTAGTGTCTTAACCTGATTTGATGGTTGTAAATGGCACAATGGCAAGGTAGAAAATTTAATAAAATAAAGACACCTTAGAGGCCATAACCCCCACCCCACCTCCCCCCAACGTTGTGAGTGTGGTGAGGGGTGTCATTTGCAACCTGCTCGTGAAAATTCACTTGTGTGCCACGAGACACGACCCACTTTCTGGAAAGTGAGTTGCTTCAGCCTTTGGCCAGATTTACCACTGTCAGCTTTGCGTGCAAGCCTCGTGATGTTGCGTGCAAGCCTCGTGATGTTGCGTGCAAGCCTCGTGATGTTGTGTGCAAGCCTCGTGATGTTGCGTGCAAGCCTCGTGACGTTTCACACCAGTGTCATCAAAACACTGTACCCATCATTCCCTGAGGCTGAGCCAGGAAGAGAGAGTCTCCCAGTAATGAACACGCCAGCTAACCAGTGGGTGATTATTAAGAATGAATCACACGTGTGATTGAACTCTGGCGGAAGTTTGTCCTGGGTGAGGGGGGAAGAGAGGAAGAGGGACGAGGGGGTTTCTCGAAAAAAACCCGGTAAGACACATTTAGACGTGAAGAGGACATACAGGGAAGGTCAGAGGAGGCGTTGGAGGCAGTGGGTGACGGGACCGTGACTGTGCGACCCGGCAGAGTGCGGCAAGGACCGTGACTGTGCGACCCGGCAGAGTGCGGCAAGGACCGTGACTGTGCGACCCAGCAGAGTGCGGCAAGGACTGTGACTGTGCGACCCGGCAGAGTGCGGCAAGGACCGTGACTGTGCGACCCGGCAGAGTGCGGCAAGGCAGAGAAGTTGGGTATTTTTAATGAATATTTGCTCTTGAGTTTGAAAAACTGAGCCAAGGATAGCAAACAGAAAGCCTCCAATTATGATGGGAATAAGCGAATTCATGTCGTTACAGTTAAAAGCCATTTTTTGGGGGTAGCAAGAAAAGCACTACTTGTTAGACATTAGGTTAATTTGCTTTTGATGAAGGGAATAGGAAATTTGTCAAAGTAAATTAATGAAGTTGTAGCCAGTAGTGATAATTATGATGGAAAAGCAGAGATGATGAAGGGCGAAGAGAAGAGGGGATGGTAAAGAACGGAGAAATGGCAGATTGCCATGATAAGCAAAAGTGAGGAAAGAGGAGGGACATCTACAGGAAATGAATGCCATAGTGCTGGAGATGAGGGGATGTGACACCGAGGGGGTCGGGGGGCGGGGGTGTTGTGAGTCACGGCTGTTTGGAAGAGGAGCATATTAATATGAACGTCCTGCTGATAACATCATGACCTGCTGGTTCAGCTCTGTAGCCACACCGCCTCCCTGCCTGTCTGGTTCATCTGCATCGGTGTGCAGGGGATTGTGCTGGCTGGGGGTGGCAAGCTGAGCCGAGGCTCACGCAGGCATGCATATGAACACACGTGCAGCGGCGCATTACTCACCGCCGCAGAGAGCGCCACTGTGACAGTCATGTGAAATCAGAGCCCAGGTGCAATTCCTGCACAGAGTTGCAGCAAATATATGCAGTGCAGAGATTTGTTAAATACACACACCGCCTCCAGTGCAGCACAAGGTATGTACACGCAGTGCACATGCTCACAAGCTAATGAGTCTCTGATTCATGGACAAATGCACAAATAAATGCACAAGAGTTTCAGAGGCACAGATGAACTGGGTAACATTTTACTTAAAGCTGTCAGTGCACTATAGATACCTTCATAATGCCTTATAATGGCCAGTATAAGAATTAATAAAGCATTACAGCATCTTCTCTTGACAGTCATAAGACAATATAGCGTTGCTTATAGCACTTCATAAGCTCCAATGAAGCTAAAATGCTTCATAGATATCTTCATAATGCATTATAATGGTTGGTATAAGCATTAAGGATGCTTTGTACTGGATTATGAAGTTTTCTATAGTGTTTTATAGATGGGAATGTCACAAAACATTCAGAATGCCTATAATGGCTATAATAGGTTATACCTTTTTATAAATATGTCTAGTCATATTTATGATGCTTCACGAATGCATTATAATGTGTTATGAATGTGTTCCTAGGTTCCTATACATGTGGCATTCATAAAAAGGGTTACTGAGATCTTTTTATGGTAATCTTTCTATATAAAGAAATGTAAAATTCAGTAAAGCTGAGGTATGTATTCATCTTCAGGTGAATGTCATTCCTTCTGAACTTTACCATAGTACTTTTGTGTTGTTGTTTTGATGTGCCAGTTTATTTGGGGAATGAAATATTGCTCATGGAATAGTGTTCTAAGGGGAAAAAACCCCAAACTGTTGGCTGGTGTTTCTGAGAATTTGCAAGCAGCCATTTTCACTTTCACTTTGATCCTGCGAAAATCCCCCAACATACCACGGAGTGGAAATAGACCCTTAGAGTGTGACTGTTTAATTTCCTTCCTACATGCAACCCACCCGGTGTGGGTCTTTCCAGTGTGCGCCAATGATGCAACGTAAGGCAAACGCTTGTTTTGGAGTTTGAAGAAAGGGGCTGCCAATTAGCTCATCCAATCGTCTTCCGCCGCGCGGGTCTGCCTCCTCCTTTGTTCCCACCAGCGGTGCCGTATTCACACGCCAAGCCCAAGCGGGGTTTCCAGTTTTCATGCTGGGGGATGTCATTGCTCTGCCCCTGTCCACCCACGCTGGGACCAGCTCGAAATCTCTCCACCCCCCCTCAACCGTGCTGTGTGGACTAATGCCATCAATCATTTAATTAGGAAGGATGACAAAAAGCAGGGATGAGACTGAAAAAAATGAAAACAATAAAAAAGCCTTGTAGTGCAGTGACTGGTGAAGAGATATTGGGAAGGAATCTGGATAGGCTGGGTTTGTGACACAGCACCTCACTGCGCTCTGGCATGACCTCCGCGGTACCTTTAGCACTGTGCTCTTGCTCCCTCTCCTCGGCCTCTTCTTCTCTTTCCAGATTTGGTGTCTTCGTTGGCCTCGCTCTTTGTTCCTCTTTATTCCAGACTTCTCCTTTTCTGTCTCGATTCCAGCACTGGAGTTTGCTGATCTGCATTAATGAGGTGTAATTGCTGCCACTACCTCTAAACAGATGCCACTGTGAAGTCGCTTATTCCTCTGGTTACACTTTCTCGCTCTAAAGTTTAATTTGCTCCTCTCTGCTTTCCATTTTCTCCTTATTTTCCTGCCTTAGCCTGTTCTCTGCCGGCTCGGTGGCTGGCTTTTCAGCGGGGAGATACCTAACGGCGCGGATATCTGCTGATTTTACAGTGAATTTGGCATGTTAATCGCCCCTTTTTGCAAAATCCCCCAGCAATGGGCTAGAGTCCCAGGCAGGGCACGGCTTGGCTGCAGGGAGAGCACACGTGCAGGGTGGCTGGTCGCAGGCAGACTGTCGAAGGGGCTTCTGTATCGAGGATCCTGATCAGCGGTAAGCCTGCGTGTTAGACTCCTGGCAGCCTGAGCCTTAGGGCTGGATCCTACTTCCTGCAGATGCAGATGCACCACAGCATACCACAGTGCCAGACCACCTACATCCCTGGCCGCTCTTACTTCTTGCGCACCAGGTTAGGCATCTGTGTACTTTGACAGTAGGCTTGGGGTGGTGCTGTAGAGCAAGTGCTTAATTACTGCTTAATTATGAAGTGTGATATAGATGTTTTATAAAATATAATTACTAAAACAAACCATGCATTATGTACTTACAGTATACAAGGACATAGACAGGTATATGGCCTCGTAGTTATAAACATATTTTATTTTACTTAGGAGCCGTCTGGCAGTCTTTATAATCCTATAGCGAGGAAATACATAAATGTTGATATTTCCAGACTTCCTCAGGCTGCCTTTCTTCAAATCTGCTCTTCATGATTGTCTTCAGTCTGATCAGAGGGGTAGAGAAGGTGTTTCCATCTTTGGTCCGTCCTGCTGCTGTTCCCCCGACGCGAGGCGCGGTTGCATCACAGAACGGACCGTGCATGTTGTTCTGTTTGTTTGGGAGGGTTGTGCCTTTGTGTGTGGCCCCTAAACGAGGTCTCTGTAGCTGAACTCTGTCACGAAAATTATGCCACACCAGCCATGTGAAGCTGTGGTGCATCTGCAGTAAGTGTGAGGGAGTTTGAACCGACCCTCACAGGACGGAGGCCAAGGCCATTGCTCTCTCGCAGATCAACCATCATGTTCGACATCCTCCTGCTGAAAGGGTTGCTCACGCCTTCTC